>JAFMSR010000004.1:42582920-42607920 GCA_022818135.1 Saxidomus purpurata | reverse complement strand
TGAGGCCCCACCTCGAATATGGCTCCGTAGCTTGAATGACGGCCTCAAAGACCTATCAACAAGTGATGAATACGGTCAAGAACCAGGCCTTAATAATCATTAATGCAGCAAAGTGTACAACTTCATATAAGGCAGTTGGAAGAAGTCACTGCTATTCCACCACTCGGTAAAAGTAGGAATGCGAAGGCGCTCATGCAAGCCAAAAACTACCAGTTCTTGTCAGACCATTCCGTGTAAACAAAGCTTGGAACCCCAACAACGATTGTTTGAAAAGAGGGAGCTTTGTCCAGGAATCCAAAAAGCTGAGAAAAGCAAACGCTGCCTATCTTGGACCACCAACAACTGCTCATGACAAGGCGGAACTACCAGAGTCATGCAGGTATGAAATGTCAAACATCAGCATTTGCACTACAGTATCTGGTTTCCATTTGGGTGTGGGAGATGTCAATATAAAAAACGTCCATGATACAATCCATGATCTTGGAAGATTATCTATCAGAGGCATGGAACAATGTGTACACAGATAACTCTGCAAACACCTGCTATACAAGATGATGTTGCTGGTATTTTCATCATGCACACAAGTGTTGGGTCTGAGACAGTCTGCATACAAACATGCAAGCACTGTGCCAACTACAAAGCAAAAATAGAAGCCATCACACAGGCATCGAAATCCATTGTCAAAAGAGGACTGTCACCAGGTGATCATTCTAACAGATTCTGTATCAGTCCTTGAAGCATTTGCAAATGCAAAATTGGTATCACTTGCCAAAGAACTTAACATGTTTAGCAGAGAGTCTCCCTTCAGTGGATACCCGCACACTGTGGTGTTCGTGGCAATGAGCTAGATGCGACTAGCCACTCAACTAAGTCACTAACGATGATTCAAACTTTTACAAGAACGAACACACGGAAAGATTACTACCATCTACTAAACACATGGAAACAAGTCAATATATTCAGGTTTGGGGCACAGGACACAACAGGAGAGAGAGAGAGAGAGAGAGAGAGAGAGAGAGAGAGAGTTTAGTTTTTGACAAACGTAATGTTATATAATAAATGGGGACATAATTAAAAACGGTCATGTTGAATTATGTTTTTTGAACATTTATTCATTTTTGAACACAATTATTTTGAGAATCACCAAATAAATGACTTTATAAGTAGGTTTCGAGTTATGTTTCGGATCAAAACAGTGTAATACATGTATCGTAAAAGGACATCTTACAAAGTGGCAAAACCGAAGTTTTGGTTCCTAAGGCAATGTGTGCTGGACTTCTCATTTCTGGGTTAGAAGCTAGTTCTTTGACGAGATTTGAAGATTATGCAAAGATAATTCAAATTAGCACAAAAAGACGGACAGATTGACTGTTCAATTAATGCAATACCGATATTTTTAGATATGAACAATGTTTCTCACATCTCAATTTCAACAGACTACCATTCTCATCTGTTTATGTTTAGACTTTAGTATTGATCAGTCATAGGACTGTGTTTTATTGTACTGAATTTATAACTTTCTGGTTTTTTTTAAGGTTATCTAAACATGACTCATGCTGTCATACGACAGGCTTTAACGGGAATTCAAGGAAACGGCTTAAGCGTAAAAATATCACACAGTGAAATTCACTCTTGTGAACATGGAATTCGCCTCGCTGGTGGAATTGGTCATATCTTTTCGAACATGATTCATCAAAGCGACATGATTCTCACAAGAATATATGTTCACCATAACCAATATGGCCTTCTTGTGCACGGCGAGACTTTGAAATCCTTTATTCCTATTGGTTATTCGAGCTTTAATGAGAACGAAATGAGTGGGATATCTGTAAGCAACTGGGATAGAGCGAGTAATGAACTAGTCAAAACCAATTTATACATTGTCAACTGCAGTATGAACAATAACTCTGACTATGGGTTAATGGTAGGTGAACAGATACTGACGAACATTTTAATCTGGAATTCTACATTTATGGGCAATGCTGACACAGGATTATACTTATACAGAGATTATTATTACTTAGCCAATGAAACGGTATATATTTCAAAAACTAATTTCCTAGAAAATAGAAATGATGGATTGAATGTCTATTGCTATATCTGTGAATCAAACACACATGTTTATGTAAACAATACATTTCGAGGCCACTCACAGGACGGGATGGAAATTTTCATGTGGCCGAAGGAAGAAGAGAGAACTTATGTAACAATTAACAACAATATCTTTACACGGAATCTAATGGACATTAAACTTCATATACAGCACAACGGACAGGCAGTTATACATAACAACTATTTTCAACAATCACGCGCACCAATTAAACTTTCTGGGGGTGAAACAGACACTGATCTTGCTATTCTTTTCAAGAATACATTCACTGCGCATGCGTCAACTTACGACGATTCTCTTATTGAAATTGATAGAATAACAACGAATATAACTAACTGCACATTTACAGATATCTCAGTTCCAACACTTATAAGATATAACAATGGTTTTGACCATGTGTTTGCATATAACCGGTTTGTTAACACATCTATGACGTCATGCTTCCTTAGTGTAAAACAGGCTTATGATTCGGACAAAGTGATTCATTTAGACAATAACTATTGGGACACTTTGGACATGTACGCCATTAAGTCAAAGATATGTGATTTTTTCCTGGACTCAAGTAAGGCAGTTGCAAAAGTTAACTTCTTTTTCCCCACAATAATGATGGAGGCACCTACTTCCACTGCAGAGCTAGATGACTTCCGGTTTGTAACAGACGATGTTGTAAATGCGACATTGATTGGCGGGATAGTCAAAAGCACAATCGACTTTTCTAGTGTCGGTAATGATCAAATAATTGTGAACAGAAGTATTCTGATATCTGAATCTGCTTCTGTAACTTTAAATGGGTCAACTATACAATTCGCAAATAATCGAGGAATAGTCGTCTATGGTATGTTTCTACCAAAATAGTTGATAACACACTTTTGCTATAGTATGTTAAATGTGTTTGTGTTTTTTAACATTGAGTTTACTACGATTAGAAAGATCTATTTAAATTGTGTTAAATGTATTATGTTCATTTTTTAAACGATTGTTTTATTTGACCATATTTCCTAAGTTATTATACCGTGAAGTAAGACATTTAACAAAATGATTTTGTAATTCATTAATTATTATGCCGAGGACAGTCTACTCCGTGGAGTAATATACTATAAAAATGCTTACAAATACATTAAAAAGTAGTAAAAAATGATTATGTCTGTATCTTTACGATGACCTATGTAAGTGTACATTTTTGCAGGAAGCCTGACATTGGGGAAGGGAGATAACTATTCCAGAAGAACAATTCTTCGGCACGTAGAAGGAGGACGATGGAGTGGGATAGACTTGTATTCAGAAGGTACACGTGTTTGCAAATAATACTCTCTGCTTCGAATGATAAATCCCGTGTATATTTATTTCTTCTGATGTTTGAAAGACTGTACGGGTATTACTATCCTTATCTTAGCCATTTTCATGTAAAATGAATTTATATTTATGACTCGCTATGTTCATATCTGATATATACAATGTAAGTTGACATTAACAATTTTGTTTCAGTTTAAAATTGTAGTAATGCCTGCATTTTCATTTTAAGGATATCAGGTATATGACATATTTTGACATTTTTTGTTCAATGTTAAAAGATAAAATGTTTTAAGTTATCCCTTAACAAAAGCATTTTTAAGCTTATATGGAACCTACAATTTTCTAAAACAGCTTTTTAGCCAATTCTTGAATAATGCATATTGGTTATTTTTATCGTTATTTTCACTGACTCAGCATATTTCATAACAACAAACACGGTAGCCAAGGAGTGCAAACCGCACATTATCTGACTGGTGAAAATGAGCACAAGAAGCTTAAAACTATGTATTTTAACGTGTATGCATAACACAATATACAAATCTAAGACATGTTTGAAAGTGTGCTAGAAAATGGTTTTTGACGGAAACCTTAAACCATTTGAGTTTCAGTATCGGACTAATGGTTGGCGGTAATCTACTTGCAAGCGTACAACCCACATAGACGAAATAATTGATTCCAGAAACATTTTATGTATAGGTTGATATTAGAGCTGTATTACGTACCTTGCACACATGTTGCACAGTGCCCTGTCCCAGATAAACCTTAAAGCCGGTAAATATAAGATGGTACTTGTTACTATGAAGTCGTATCATAATTTCGCATTATTGGACCAATTGAAACCCTTCAGATACCAAATGTAGTAACACTTCAGAGCAAAAGTGACCACTACCATTTTTTCATCGTAAGGGGGGTTTTTCGCAGAAAATGCAGAAACATTCGGCAGACATATGGTCTATAATACGTCGAAACATACTATAATATGGTTGGAAATCTTGGTTTAAATTGATCTCTAAGAGTGCTTGAAAATCTTTAACTTTTACTGTGATTTTTACGACCATTACAAAAGTCAAGGCTACCGGGTTTACCGTAAAGTTCCCGCTGTCGGTCGCCAATGGCGCCAGATGCGATAACAATATATTATGGCGCTAAAATCTTTCAATTGGCGAATTGTAGCGGCGCCATCAAAATAATCTTGGCAATTTCGCCGTGTGAATCAAAAATCGATTGTCGTCTGTTGGCTAGTATATGAAAAAGGCGGAGCTAATTATATGCTACCTGATAACTTGCACGTGACTGTGTCGGTCGTTATCAAAGGTTTAAATTGATAAACGGTCATAAAACAAAATATAATAGACCTCGGCGAATTTTTTATACGTTGTTTGTAACACGGATTTAATTAGCGATGCTTGGTTGACACGACTCTGTGTATTGTAATTCACAGATTGCGCTTCGAGCGATCATATTATAATTCATTTATACCTGTTTTTCCGATAATTATGTGTCATAACAGACTTAGAATTTCGGTATTGTTTTTTTTGTTGGTCAGTATTTAAATTATTGACTTACGTGTTGCAATTTCAATTTTCAAATTGTTCTGGACGTGAAGTTTTCCTCTACATGCATTTATCTTTGGCAATATTTGGCGCCTTCTAAACCTTCAGTATTTGTTAATACTTATCAATACTTATTTTAAACCATTGAACGTACTTTGGGCAAATTTTGTGTTTTTAAAAACTGTTTGAATCGCGGAAATCGAAGAAATATAAGTGTTCCAAAATCATGGTCATGCGAGGTCGCGAGAATATATGTAAAACGGGGAATGCGAATTGTCACTTTATTTCAGAGCTCATTGTGCTGCAGAACACAAACAACAAAATATCATATGCAAGCCTAGATTATATGAACTCTATTTCTGAGCTTATGGTGCTGCAGAACACGAACAACAAAATAATATGAAGATTACTTGAACTATATTACCTATGCCTCAACAATTGAGCCTCAACTTGGCCCCTGAAAACGTGATTTTGATCCGTGAAAATTTACAAAATTGTTTTAAATGATTAAATATATCATTAAGATATATACACAGTGTTTACTATCAAGCTATCAAATCCTAACTACAAGTGCTATGCCAACTCTCTCTCCATGGTATTCTGAATGCTTGGAAGACTAGTGGTCACACTTTGGAGCCATTAGCGCAAACTTTTTCTTATTGGCGAATTTCTCTTGTCAAACTACAATTGACCAAGAGGAAACCCTGTTACGGATATAGTAAATGTAAACATCTTCTGAAAAGTCCCTTATTGTGGATATATCTCAATGTTAATTTTCTCATATAAAGGTTTTTCATCAGGGAAAGTTATTTGTTATAAAACTTATCTGCCTGCCTTTTACAGGGATAACGTTAACAAATATGGATCTGTTTGGAACACAGAGGTTTCTAACTGTACACGGAAGGCAAACAGACATTGTTGTACAAAACTGCACCATGACAGACGATCCGCTGCAGTATCTTGTATATGCAGACATGCTTAATGGGAACCTTTCTATAAACATCAGTAACACGTCTGTCAGATCTCGTTCGTCAACTTTGTACATAAAAATGAACGACTCAGAAAACATTGACCTTAATTGTACGGGTAGTACATTTTCCAGTGGATCTTATGTTATACAGCTGTTAGAATCTATCAGGCACTATAATGTGAGGCACGTTAACGTAAATATAACAAACTGTTCGATGTATTCGAGTCGTTACAATGTTCATTTAGCAAGTTGTTCAAGTCATTTCGCGGGAGCAATTAGAGGATCAAACTTTTCGACTTCGTATTACTACTATGGCTTGAACTATTTCCAGTTTCCGTCGATGGATATTTTACAGACAGGAAACAACTTTGGTGATGCAGACAATTCGTTGTACTTTACATTCTGCGATCAGTTGAAACCATCATCAAATTATTCAAAAGTCATAAATATAACGAGTAATACATTTAACAGTTTTAGAAGTGGTCAAGACATCACTATTTACAAAGACTACACAACCGAGCAGAGCCACACAATATATGTGACTAATAACATATTTGACTATAAGGACGTTATTACACGACGCTGTATTAAATTACTGGGGAGAACTTATTATGATCACGAGTTACACACAATGATAATCGATTCAAACAGTTTTGGCAATTCAACAGACAGACTAATAGATTTAAGTCTCGGATTTGACAAAGTATTCATTACAAATAATATATTCGCGAACAACACCCAGTGTATTTATATTTCCTCATGGCAGAAAATGAACAAAATCGAAATCTCGGACAATATATTTAATAACAATACTTTGACAGACGGAGTTGTCTACCTTGATAGGGTATCAGACAATATCACATCACTTACCCGTAATACCTTTGTTAATAATACTAACACGGTTATTGCATTGAGAGTGGCAGATATCTATATCAGATATAATTTCTTTGAAAACGGGGCGGATACTTACAATTTAAAAGTGTTACCTGGCGACGGACAATCCAATAAAGTTGTGAATGTTTCAATGAATTACTGGGGAACAACTGATGTCAAAGAAATAGCAAAGACAATTTATGACAAAGACTACGACGATACATTACTTGATGTGGTGTTTCGACCGTACCTTGGATCAAGAAATATAACTGATAGTCAAAATGAAGAAACAAGTTTTGTCACATCAGATGGTGAAGTTGGGGGTACTGTAAATGGAAATGTGACTTTAACAATTGATAGAAGTCCGTATTTAGTTGCTTCAAACGTAGAAGTTGGACACACTGATATACTCACGATAGAGGCAGGCGTAGTTATGTATGTAAAGGCCGGGGTAGGAATAAAAGTATTCGGTAAGTACGTATAACCTCTTTAATTACATTGTTTATTTTCTGTAGTTGTTTTGCATGTAAATTTAAGAGTGTCGGTACAAACAACATTTAGTCTAAATTACCGGTTTTCTTCAGAACTGTTTACACAATTTAGTGATAACTAACATGTTGAGAAATAAGGTTACTGTGTTGTGTCATCAAAGTACGTTATTCCAGTTGGTGTAGAATAGTTGTGATATTTGTGTATTACATGTATAGTAATTACATATTTATAAGATTCTCGTATTTGCTAATAATGAAACGAATAAACCATATTTACATTGATATCGTTGTTCAAATACGAACATATTTATTTGACACATAGTCCGATGTTACACCAGAAATTTCTCAACTTTATATATTTATTTATTTTGAAATCTTCATAAATTTAATTAGACAACATATATCATACATGTAATGATGCAACTATAGTTTCCTGCGTTGTCCGATCTTTGATTATTTTTCATAGGTAAGATGAGTGTTCTAGGCGCAAAAGAGCAGCCAGTGTTGATGTTGCCCGTAGTTACAGGATCACCTTGGAGAGGTGTCAAGTTAAGTTACGTCACAGGTAAATACTTGTTTCCATCTAGCTTTGTTGTAGAGCAGGGCTTTCGGCACGAAATCGTCTGCAGCCTAAGTCCCGGCCTTAATTGTAAACAGATAAAAGGACATTTGAGCAGACGCAAACAAAAAATAGAGAAAACAATAATTTCTTACCTTAGGCCACACCAAATTAATAAGTTGGTCATCGGGATTGCCGCACGTTTTTTTTCTAAAACACAAAAAAAATATTTTTATTATTGGCCCCGCCCGCACCTTAAGAAAATAATCGGTTTTATTTTTTTGGGTCGCTATTGACAAAGAGCAAACTCGAGCATTATCATGGTAAGATAACGGTTTTACTCCGTCCGGAAACAATATAGTTGACCAAAGAATACCTCGGAACACCCGTACTTGGGATGTCAGGTCACGGTGACGTTTTGTCACCGGAATTGTTGTGACTGGACACGGTGTTTCGCTAGTCCGCATTTGAGTCGTGACTTGACCTTTGGTTATATCTTTTACTGATTAACTTTTATTTATCAATACTAAGATAGAAATATGTTGAAAATTTTCGAAAAATTCCCGACTTCAAAGACTCCACAATCAACAACTTAGCATGCTGTCTGATCGACATAAACAACCCAGCAACACACTATCAATTTATTAATAGAAACAAATATATTTTATCATAAAAAATAAAAGAATCTTACACTTACAAAATGTACTCAAAACATTATCTTTTCCAAACTACCGGTATTGTAAAAAAATTATAATCCGAAGTCAAAAGCTATGTGAACATGTTTCAAACTGTCAAAATAGTTATCTCCTTTTAATGACACGTGCTTCACTAAGATCAAACAAACATGATAGTTTCGGCGGCATTCTTTTATCTCGTGACACCTGCGGCTTTACCTCTAGGATTAAAAAAGTCTGGAGCTGTTGGAAAATGCTTTGAAAATTGGCGTATCCGAGTAAGCGTCTGTCCGAAAATAGGTTCACTTTTTGTTTCAGCTGTAATTTTAGCTTACAAAAATGAGCTTCATACCTTAGACTTTCCAGTTTAACTTGTTGAATCTTCAGACTTATCACACAACCATTTATGATTAAGTAATATTAGAACTAATTCACTTTGAAACAAACTAAGACAAATATATCAGTACTCCGTCACTTCTCCTGGTAGACTCCAAATTTCTCCCTATTTTCAGCTCAGGGAGAAATGATTTCTCCCTAAAATTTGGCTCTATTTAATTAAATTTGCAATTTTAAGTTTGAACAAAAAGGCTATATATATTTATTCGCTCTTCGCTCGCTCCAAAATTTCTTCAAAACAAAAACAAATATTAAAATTATATTTTCGCTCGCCGCCTCAATTTTTTTTGAAAAAATCCCGATGACCAACTTATTAATTTGGTGTGGCCTTATTTTCATTTGTGTTTATCTTAATTAGATTAATCTACATTTAATTACTAGTTCGAATTGAATTTTTGTTTTGAGGAATCCGAAATTTCCATTACATGGAAATAATAAAGCAGAATCATTTTATGTTAAATTCCGTTAATGTTGTATCTGCCGTCATGTTAAATCTAGTATCCAGTATTCAATTTATGTTGTTTCTACCCTTTTGTTAAATTTAGTATCGAATATTCAAATTAATATTGTACCTGCCCTCTTGTTAAATTTGTATCAAATATTCCATTAATGTTGAATCTGCCCTCAAGTTAAATTTAGTGTCCAATATTCCGTTAATGTTGTATTAGCCCTCATGTTAAATTGAGTATCCAACATTCCGTTTATGTTGTATGTGCCTTTATGTTAAATTTAGTATCCAATTCGTTTCCAAAGTACTATCAAACTTCTAAATAATTACATTTTATTATTTTTTAAAACAATTACTCTTTGCTGCTAAATACTGTTTGTCATTATTTAAGATTCTTGCTTTCCGATTGTCTTTTCACAAATCTCTTTCTCATTATTAACTATTTGAAAAATATCTGCCTCTTCTTTGTGGAGACATATTGGTTTCAGCATTGTCTGTCCGGCCTACATCTCAAACACCATTTGTGCCTTTCGATAAAATTTGGCAGCAGGCAGCAGTATGCTGTTTAGTGGTATATATTATAATCTGAACTCAGTACCCCAAAGGTCAAGGTCACAAGGCATATTAATAGGAAATGTCGTCAGCGCTACATCTCTGAGAAATTTTGCAGGAAGAATCAGTATGAAGTCTTGTTTTGTGAATTATGATTTGAAAGTCACTTCCTGAAATGTCAAGGTAACATTGGCCTGTTAATAGAGACACATATTTTCCTCTCATGTGTTCATTTAAATATCTTACTGATTTTGAAAACGAAATTTAGTTAATGGTCATCATATCAAAGCTTGTCACAATGGCCTGTTAATTGAAACTTTTTCCATCGCTTCATTTTCTAAACCCTTTGCTGGATTATGATAAACTTGACAGGAAGCAGAGGTGTGTTTCTTTGTTCATTGTGTAATTTGGGGTCACTGTGACCAAGACTAGGGACCTGTTAATAGAAACACGTGTCTTGCTCTTGGGGAAGACATACATCTTTGTATCAGAAACAACTTCCTGTTCTAAACAAAGATTATCATATTCCAGATTGCAAACTTCGCTATCTTGTCATGAATGACACACAAGAAGGACTGCGCATAGAGGGAGCAAAGTTGAATGTGCATAATTTGACATCAACCTTTGCTCAACAGTCGGGATTGACACTGACGGTTTATGACAATAAAAACCTCAGTGATCAAACAAATGTAAAATTTTCCGAAGTGATTGTTCAACATAATGGCTGGCACGGTATACGTGTATCTGGTGAATCCTCCAATATGACATCAGTGACTATAGATAATTGTATTGTCGCAAACAACATACAGAACGGAATCAAGATTGAAACTGACGCGGAAATCAAATTGAATAATTGCATAATAAAAAATAATATTCAAAGCGGAATTTATCTTGATCAGACTGGATTAGGTATTACATATGTAAATTCTTCAACCATAACAAACAACAAAAAACACGCAATTGATGGCAACGTTGCGAGAGGCTTTATTACAAGCTTGTGTAATGTCACTAAACATGATTATGGATATTACTCTTACTGGGACTATTGGAGAACAACGAATTATATAGATTTGAAAACTTCAAACGTAGGACAGACATTCATAGAATTTAGACACACAAACTTTAAAGACAATGTTGCTGATGGCATACATATCTCCAAAAGTTACTATGGTGGAGGAAAAATGGCTATAAATATCGAAAACTGTAGTTTCTTCGGTGGAAATCGCACGCTTGTTCTGAGCGATAACTCTGCGAGTTGGAATACAAATCAAATGGTTATCAAATTTGTACATAATACAATAGAAAATAATTTCTGGTACAGTTACAGGAATTCCGACTTTCATCTCATCAAATTAGTACTTGATAAAAATTATACTGTTAACATACAAGACAATATCTTCAGAAATAACACCGCAAAAACTGGTTTACATATTTCAAGGACTCAACAGGCACCTCATGGTTATGTGCATTTTCACGAAAACCGTTTTGCTGAGAATGATTTTTCGGTGTCTACTATTTATTTAGAGAGTTATGTGCACTTGGAAGTACACAAAAACATATTTCAAAGTAATCATGCCTGCATCGTTACCGCTCCCACATTTGACATAAACTTTGGTGTAAATGCTACTTACAACTTTTGGGGAACAGCAACTGCTAAAACCGTGTTTGAAAAGGTGTGTGGGTTCGATAAAGACATGGGCAAAAGCTATATCTGGTATATACCATTTTTCCGGGACGATGCACTTGTTGAAACTGTTTCTGTACATCCGTATACTCTAAATGTGTCCAGCACTTTTGGTGGAGAGGTTAAAGAAGACGTGGTTATTTCGAAAGAAGAATTTCCAACGCCAATTCTGATAGATCGGTCAATTATGATACGGTAAAGCATTCTACAGTGGTGCATGTACTATATATGTACTACTTATACTTATTAAATCTGTGGTATTGCTATATATATATTTATCTTGGAAGCTGAATTAAAGTTACACCTACACTTATTTGATATTTGTGACAAATTTCATGGAATATTCTATATCTTTTTAAATAAAATATCACTGTCTGTAGAAATACAAAGTAAGATTTTGTTCAAGTATACGATGGTAAAGAAATAAAACTCTATATATTATGTATATACAATAAAAATGCTAAATCGTAACATATTTCAATATGTGAAGTTGTCCTATTATATTTTGAGAACTTTCTAGTTTAATTCACGAGATTAGAACTTGATATAAAACACGCGCCTGTCGATCCTTAATAGATTTGAATTCCAAAGCGCGCAACAATTCAGTTGTCGGTTGAATTTAATTGCATCGCACTATAAAACAATTATAGAGGCAATCTTTTCAATTATAGAGCTACAAAACAAATAACTTAACCGCGCTACAAATTCTTATATCATTTATTTAAATATAAGAGGTCTTCAAATAATTTGGTATATAAGTCTATAAAGATTTGACGTTCCACATCGTTAAATATTAATTATATAACTGTCAATGACTGGGACTCGTATAGATCCATTTGTAAAGACACTGGCATCCTACCATAACGTCTTAAAACCAACCTACAGTAAAAGCCATTTCTTTTGTTGGAACTCAAAGAAAAGAAAGCACTAGACTTTTTAAACTGACAGACAGATATTTTGTGTTTCTTACCGAAAACAACTTTTGATGTCTTCTTTCCTTAACGTTCGACTGCTTTGACGAGGCCGAAAAGTAATATTCATTCGATAAACAATAATCAGTCGCGAAAATACTAAGGCTTGATTTAGGCTTTTTTTCTTTTTCTACAAATTAAAAGTTACAGTTATAAAATAAACAGATTTTCAAACTTTCAAGTTTGTGATGCCATAAGTCCCATTTATGTAGTATTATTAATCAGAAATAAAACAGTCCTATTCCGAATATACTTTTGTTTTACGTGGAATGTCTTGTGTTGTATCTGAGAGACAGATAGTGCAATAGTACAAACATTGTTACACAGTATACGTTTTTCGTTTCTAGAAAGGGCGCAGTTCTCCAAGTGGAATCTGGTATTGTTTTAAATTTTAAAAACAACAGAGGCATTTATGTCCAAGGTAAGACATCTGTTCTCTTCTTTTTTGCAAAAGGTTCAATGGATGTATTTCACAATGCTGTAATTTGATTATACACTGACCCGCAACAAGTTCATTATACCAGATGCTTATTATTGTGTGAAACTGCGAGTTCATACTTACATGTATCATAAGGTTTTCAGTTTTACAACTCTTGTTTATGATATCGGACGTTGTCCTTGTTTGTTTCTGTCGTTTAAGGTTCATTGAAAATTCTTGGCAGTGATAGTACTGTTGTCTTGGAAACAGCAGCGAATGCTTCGTTTTGGTATGGCGTGATGATTAACTCCTCTTCTCAAGCAAGTAAGTTAACTAACATCTGCTAAATACCAAGAATTGTAACAATTGATCTGTGTACCATATAGTGTGAGTAGCACACAGTTATTGACTTCTTTGTTTACAGAATTGCCCAATGGTGGTTCAGAACAAGTTTGCTAAACATGTACATGCTGGTAATGAGTGTACAGTGCTGGCATAATCGTGTTATAGGCTCCAATGCAAAGGAAGCATACACGCTGCTGCAATTGGGGTTTTTGTTAATTTAATGTATTATTTTTAACAGAAATATATGATGTTTGGTATCGATAGCAAAGGTTGATTAAAGGAAGTGTTTGAATTTGGAGATCGCTAGAAGATCTTCATAATAAAAATGTGCACACATTCCTTTTGCAAACTTTTGGGGATAGTAAATGTCTTTTTCATATATGAGCTATCTAAGTTTCCATCCTGTTTGGTTTAATATAAATCTATTTGGTAAAACTGTTTTTCAAGGGAAACTGTATATGTGTGGCATTTTATTGTGCAATTTTTACATGGACGTTTTGCTTCACGAAAACAGATACATCATTAAACATTCATCGAAGCTATAAATCAGGATAAAAATAAAACCATCTGTGATACAGATATTAAGTTTTATTACATACCTATAAATATTCTGTCAAAAATATACCCTTTATTCAACCATCAAATACGGCATGACAGAAAAAAAATCCGTATTGTATGTACGTTCAATACGGACAGTGCGGCATCATTTGTGAGAGTGCATTCAATTGGCCCTACAATACACACGACGTTAATAACGTCGCTTTTGACTGGGTCGTTTCCACTTGTTTATACGATGACGTCAATAAAATAGAGTACTACGTATATTTTGCGCTAAAAAGAGTTTTCCTTCAATTTATTATAGGGTTATTAGTATAGTAATGTGATTCATAAGCCGGATTGGCTCTCGTCGAGGTCGGATCATACTCGTGCTACGCACTCGTATGATCCGACGCACGACTCGAGCAAATCCGGCATCCTGGATCACGTTACTATTCTAATAACCCTATTGTATTATATCTCATAGTTTATGGTAAATTGTGTTCCTTTTATAGGTCAAGACAACACAATACTTGTCAATACAAGAATGGAACAGATGTTATATGGAATTGTGCTGTATTCACAGAATGCTGAAATTAAAAGAAGCAGCATAGTAAATACGACCCACCATTGTTTAACCATTTATCAATCCACGATCAATCGAATCTACGATCTTGAAAATTCACAGATTGAAAACTGCTTTAACAATGGCATTTCAATTGTCGGAGAAGGCCTAACAACTGTAATGAACGTTGATATAAGAATGACAAAAACAGGAATTTCGCTGAGCACTGGGTATGGTTTAGTTGATATACGGTCAGTGAATATATCCGAGTCCACACAGGCAGTTTCTGTGGTATACTCCAGTGCAAGCGAAAGTGGTAACATCACAATTGCGAATTGTATGTTCACCAACTGCTCTAAAGGCTTAAAGTTGTCGTCACAAAATTACTATGAACATAATAGCATAAACGTTTCAAAAAATACGTTTAGAAATGTCCGATCAGGGTCTCTAAATCTGATGTTCTCATCTTATCGTTATTACTATGCAAACAGTAAAGCCAACCGAACGGTAGACGTATATCTTAACACATTTACTAATTCTTGTGGAGTAACACTTGAAACCTGGAATAACGTGAATTTGACTGTTCATGACAATATGTTTCTTGATGCAGAGTGTTCTGGTCAAAGTGATTGTTTTCTGTATGCGTACGCAAACGGAAATAATCAATATATGGAACCGAGGCTGTTTGATATATCCACTAACTTATTTCAGAATATAAGTAGTAAGTGTATAGCTCTTCTGAAAGATAATACACTACCAAATTTGCGGGGTACATTTGTTTATAACCAAATGATAGGGAATTCAGCAAACAAAGGTGTTGTAGGACTGGATGCCCTGTATTTCAACGTTTCGCAAAATATCTTCGATAATCCGGGAACAGTGTTTGATGTTTATGCATATAGAAGAGGTAAGTGAATCGTATTATTCTATTTACACCTTCAAAATTTGCCTTTATATACATGTAAGAAATATGTATATTGTTGATATATTGATACCCCTGGAAAATGATGTTTTACGTATTTCATTAAATGACCATATAAATGCTAAGACAAAGGTACAAGACACCACAATTATATGTAATATCAAAACCATTTTAAAGATAGCTCTGAAAATTGTCAACAAAATAGATCATCACAATATCAGAAAAGTGATAAGAAGAAGGCAAAAATGCTTACAGAGTTTACATCACCCCACCTTATGAAATTCACAAAACGTAAATTACGGAATTATCAATTGTTCACAATTATTTAGAAAAGTCAGTTTTTGTTACAAAAAGGTTTGTTTTCAATACCAACCAATACATTAATCCCCTACAAAATATCCTCCAAACACTAAATTTATATGTTTGATCTTTCTAACCTACTGAGTCCTTTCCCAGCATTTATCCAACAAACCTTTTAATTATTCCATACAGGCTGTTTTTCCCAAATTAAAATTTTACACACCAAACTATCATAGACAATGAGAAAACCGAAACAAATCTAAACACGGGACGTCGAAGTGACAAATGAGTGAAAAGAGTCAGGTACCATGTACAAATCTTCATCCGGTTGAAAGCAGTTGAGGATTAAAATCAGTTAAAACGCAAAATTCCTTTTACACTTACACGCCCAAAACATATTCTTAAAGAATTTGAAAGCAAACATGCCACAAGCTGCTAATTTTATATTAGTGATCAAACACGAGTGTCGTTTTACGCGCACAGACACAGTCTGGAATTTTACGTTTTTGACTTTTGAATATTGGGTCGTGTTTACAGCGCTGCAATCATAGTGTTTGGTACCTACCTTTATAACTCTGATGGAATGTTAAATATCTATCTTTGATCTTAGGATTTTGAAATATTCACAAAAATCAAAAATGAATAAACACCAGACTTCCTTTAGGGTACTAGAAAAGTGGTTGAGTGTATGTTATAATCTAAACGATATATTACATTTTAAAATAGATTACTCACGGTTGTGTTGCGACATAACACTTTATTTTAAGTAGTCAATAAACTGATTTTATACCCCCGAAGAGACATATTATGGGAATACATGCGACGGGTGGCGGGCGGTGCCCACACATATTGTCCGCTCTCTAAATCGAAGAGTTTTCATCTGATATTCACCAAACTTGCTGAACAAGTTTGTTGGCTTAATTACTCGGCCAACTTCGATAACCAGCCAAATTTCCTTAGGCACTTTTGGATTATGGCCCTTGAATTATCCAAAATTGGCAAAATCGTCAAAGGCCCTTTTCAATTATAACCCTAAAATTATCGAAACAAGAGGGCCAAGATGGCCCTATATCGCTCACCTTGGTACAAGTCCACTTGCCTGGTGGAAGATCACTAGATAATGTTATATACCAAATAAGTTTTCCTATATACGCCTTTGTAAAACAAATGATTCCCCCCCCCCCACGAGCACGGTCAATTTTGACCACAGGGGCATAATTTGAACACACTTTGAAGAGGTCTACTAGGCAATGTTACATGCTAAATATCTAAGCTCTAGGCCTTCTGGTTTCAGAGAAAGAGATTTTTCAAGTTTTCCCTGTATAAGCCTATGTAAAACTAAGTGACCCCCGGTGCGGGGTCAATTTTGACCCGGGGTCAACAATCTTGGTAGAGGTCCACTAGCCAATGTTACATGCCAAATATCTAAGCTCTAGGCCTTGTGGTTTCAAAGAAGAAGATTTTTAAAGTTTTTACTATATAAGCCTTTGTAAAACTAAGTGACCCCCCGTGCGGGGTCAATTTTAATCCAAGGGTCATTATTTGAACAATTTTGGTAGAGGTCCACTAGCCAATGCTACATGCCAAATATCTAAGCTCTAGGCCTTGTGGTTTCAGAGAAGAAGATTTTTAAAGTTTTTCCTATATAAGCCTATGTAAACTAAGTGAACCCCCGTGCGGGGTCAATTTTAATCCGGGGCTCATAATTTGAACAATCTAGGTAGAGGTCCACTAGCCAATGCTACATGCCAAATATCTAAGCTCTAGGCCCTGTTGTTTCAGAGAAGAAGATTTTTAAAGTTTTTACTATATATTCCTATGCAAAACTAAGTGACCACCCCCGTGGGGTCAATTTTGACCCAGGGGTCCTAATTTGAACAATCTTGGTAGAGGTCCACTAGACGATGCTACATGCCAAATATCTAAGCTCTAGGCCTTGTGGTTTCAGAGAAGAAGATTTTTAAAGTTTTTCCTATTTGTTGCCATAGCAACCAGAGTTCTGCATGGAATGGAATTCTTTGAACAAATTTGGTAAAGCTTCCTTCATGCAAGGAACATTCCTGCATAGTTTTATCAACATTGGCCTAGAGGTTTCAGAGGAGATGTCATTTGAATCAAAATGTTGACGGACGACGGAAGACAGACAATCATCGATCAGAAAAGTTCACCCTGGCGTAGCCAGGTGAGCTAAAAAGATGAAATTAGCCTTGTTTGCTCTTTACATCAAACAGGTGAACTAGCCTTGTCTTCTCTATAGTTCAAACAGGTTTAACAAACCTTTGGTCTGCAAGATACTGAATCATGCCTCTATGATTGTCATATTTTGTGACAGTCTGGAAGTCTTGTTTAAAGATACACAGCCTTAAAATGATAATCGTTAGATACACATGTATCCATGGTAACTTGTTGAAAATGAATCTATATTTTCACATCCTGTCGTTATTCCTTGTATCTTTTGCAAAACGACATGTTTATTAATTATCTGCCAGATCAACCATCTTCTGTCTGATTGCGGGCTTTTAGATTTGTATGCCCTTCTTTCCAGTCAGCGCTTTGATCGATCGTCATTCCGTCTATTATTCAATCCGGAAGATTTACCCAAAAAGTACTCAAGGGATTGAGTTGATAGTGAACACATAAATAGAGGTCATTGGGAGAAATTCCAGTTCAAAAGAACAATAACTCTTCCTTGGCCCATTTTAAAACAATTTCATTTCAGTATTAGATAATATTGCACCTGTGAAGTAGGTCCGTTTTAAACAGCGCACAGAACCATGGATAGATTCTGAAAGTTTGCAATGCATTAAAGAAAGAGACAAAGCATTTTATTTGTATAAGTAAAGTAAAACTGAAGAGCATTATGATTCATTTACATGTAAGAAGCTTAGAAATAAAAGTCGTACAATCATTGATAAAGCTAAGAAACATTTTTTCATTGATAATTTAAAACATAATAAGAGTGACTCTAAGTCTCTGTGGAAGTGCCTTGAACAACTTGGTATGCCATCTAAGAAAGGTGTAAATACCTCTAGTAAAATGGGATTAAAAATCGATGGTGAATTTGGTTTATCAATGGTGGCATTCCCTGTTTGATTCTAAATTTAGACAATTCATTTTTTTTTTGGAGTTCTTTGTCAGGAACGTCTTACATTGAACATGGATACGTGAGGAATCCTTGTGGTTGTGGTTTTAGGACAGTGAATCTTATGCGCCCTGACCCTCTTACTTCTATTGACCAAGGTATTGTTCCAGATAATCTAAAAACTTCAAGGGTTATTCCCCTGTACAAGGAAGATGATAAAACAGAGGTTGGTAACTATCGACCGGTATCCACTTTAAGTGTGGTATCTAAAATCTTTGAATGGGTTATTTATGAACAGGCCAATGAATATCTGAGTGAGAAGCACATTTTGTATATAGTCTTCAGTCCGGTTTTCTACTGAAACTTGTCTGATGTATCTGTCTGATTTTCTTAAATTCCAATTCTTAATTTTGGATCAAAACCTAGGTTGAGGTCTCAGTCAGTTTTAAATGCCTCTTGCAATGGACCAAATATCAAACCTACCAATTCAGTCAAATATCTTAAGGTTTTTTGAGATCAACACCTGTCGTGTGAAGAAATTGCAAGGTCAGTGGTCTCAAAGACAAATTCCCGTTTGAATTTTTTACATCGCAAAAGTAAATATCTTACAAGTTACACTAAGAAATTATTGGTTACATCTTTAATCCAGTGTCATTTTGACTATGTTTGTTCTTTCTGGTACTCTAGTTTATCTCAATCCTGGAGAAACAGGCTCCAGACTACCCAAAATAAACTTGCGTTTAGTCAGACTGCTAGTCACATATAAGTAGAGAACATTTCGAAACATTGAAATGTCTACCAGTACCCATAAGGGTTGATCAGATAACTCTTAGCCATGTGCATAAAGTATAACAAAGCTCCTGGTAATCTAAATGAGCATTTTCCTCTAAACGCAGTGCATGCTCGATTAACAAAATCTAGAGTTGTTGCTGTATCTCCAATTGACTCTGGAGTGAATTCTCATTCAGTGTAACAGGACGTTATTCGTTACCCAAGGTCGACAGATTTGGTAGAAAATATTTTGCTTCAAGGGGCATATCATTATGGAATGATCTTCCTTAAATCATCAGAAATGTTGAATGTCCTTAGAAATTCAAGAGTGCCTTAAAACTCTATCTTATGACAAAATAGCTTTTTAACTGATAATTGTTCACGGTTTAGGATAAGTCTTAAGTTCTAGTTTTATAATTGTAAAAATATATCCTTTTAATAAGTTAGTAGATTTTTAAGACTTTACCGCTGTGATAATTATGTGATAAATTTTCTTGTCTTTCAAATGGAATTTGTGATATTTTATGTTCGTAAATCAAATCTTTGAATAATCTTAGTGACTTTCTTGATAGATTAGTATTTGAAATAATCTTTACAATATTGATATTCAATAATTTAAATGTGTATTCATTACTTTCTGTGTCAGGCCACCAGTAGCAGGGACCACTATGGAAATAAGAGGAAAGTTTCTTTTCCCCTTTGTTGTGTTATCCCTTGTATTGGTGTAGTCTATATGTCTCAATTAGTATGTCACTGTGTTTGTTATTTGTTTTAGCACATGCATCTCATTGATTATGCTATGTTTTATGTACAATTTTACCGAAATAAATATATCTATCTATTTATTCTTGAACCAACCCCTTTTTTAAATATATGCCTGTAGAGGCCATTGCGAATTGGATTATCTCCTTAAATTTGTCTTTGTGGAAAGATGCTTGCCCGGAACAAAATTACAAAATTATGAATCAGATTTACTTTATATTTTTCCCATGAGGAACACGGTAACAGCTCGGCAGTAAAGATAGGATAAACGTTTTACATTCTTCAATAGAAAATAAATCACTTTTTATGTCTACCATGTAAGGTATGGTGTTATGAAGCTTTCATCAAGGTGGTTCTAAAGACGTTTTTACAATATGTTTTATCGTATGAAGAATTGAAATAATTTTCATTTTAGGAACCGTGACTGTTAATGTCATAAATAATTGGTGGGGTAGTTCAGATGCTGATAAAGTTTACAATAGAATTTTTGATCAACGACTGGATCCAGGATTAATTTTGTTCGAAGTGGACCCTGTCCTCACTGAACGTGTAATAGACTGTAGTGGGGTGGATAACTGTAGTTCGCACGGAGAATGTGTGAGTCCAAACCGATGCCGTTGTGACTCAGGTTTGTCATTTTAGTATCTTACTTGAACATCCTGGTCCGTCGAACCTTTGCCAAAAAGGCTCATACCATCATTCAACTAGTGAACTTCTTTTATCAACATGTAAGAAAATGGGGTTTTTGAAGAAGAACATGTATTGAGATATGTCTCTTTTGTGCATAAAATGCCACTTTACCGAACTTTTAAAATAAATCACTTTCCACCCCCTTTCCCCCAAAAAAACATTAAAAAACCAACTATAAAAAGAAGGACATACAGCACTACAATATGTCTTATCTCGTTAGTACTACTTTGTTTGACTTTATATCTAAGTTTAATAGGGTCCATTCTACTTCTTCAAGCATTATTAATTTATAGTTATTTAGAAATAGTTGTGATTCTTTCAAGTAAGGGATTTGAACAAGATTGATTATTCTACTGTTTTACCTGTTCTTGATGGTAAAAAGTAATTTGTAACACTTGCAACCATGACAATTAGATTAAAGTATGTGTTGAGCAGCCTGATTTCGAATGAGCAAGTGTCCAGTATTTTGACAAAAATGTTTAAATAGCACATAATTAAGGAATGCTATACCTTGTAACTAGGATTCAGGATAAAATAAGACGATTTCATCTTAAAGGACCAACTTGCAAAATTTTACGATTTCACTTTATTAAAAAAAAGGAGATTATTTCAAAACTTGCGAAAGTCTGTGACAGAGCCAGGATTTTTACCCTTTTAAAGTATCAAATGATTAAAAAACCCTCACATGCAGAACCTCTTGCGACCCTTTACTAGGTATGTTAACAAAATATTAATTCATCTAGGCATGTAAGATTGAGAGCTTGGCAGGTTTTCAAAGTACTGTTTGGTTATAGAAATCTTTCCTTTCTTAAAATATCAGTCAGATATTCAAAACCTTCTATTGACATACTTATCATTGTATCTATCAAAACCCCTTTTAACAGAAACAAGTGTCCAATATCTTAAACTAATTTCAATGTGTTTGTTTTTAAGAAATTGTTGGATGTAAATGAAAATTAAGATGGTTTCTGTACTCAAGCTTGTTTAAATTAACACAATTAAGTATTTTTTCCTAGGTTGGACTGGAAATTCTTGTATTGAATACGACTGCGCAGGCGTCAGGGGTTGCTATGGCAACGGTAAATGCACAGGGCCAGATGTTTGTGAATGTTACGAGGGATGGAGTGGCACATTATGCATTACGGCCTCTTGCAAGTACGTTTTCTAAATCGTTATGTTTTATCTAATGCATGTTATGAATTAATGCATACTGTTGTAACATATAGATGAAAGAAAAATACTTGAACAGGTTCACGATACTACAGAAGGGTACAATGTTATTCGTATATTGGTCGCACGTGTACTGTATACAAAATATACTTTTTCATTATGTTACCAAAGTTTCTGGACACAAATGTGTCATTTTTAATCGGTGTATCAGTTTTGTCTCTCCACAAACTTTTCTCCCGCTAACTTACCATTGCAATTTATGGCTGTTGTTTATTGGCTCCGTAAATCATGTTTATTTCTTCATTCATTCGTACTAAAAAGTGTAAACTAAATTTTAACTCATTCGTGTGGATGTTGGTACGTTTTCAAATCATTGAATTATGCCTTGATAACATAATACAAAGGAATAAGTGCACCTGAGGTGCAATGTGTTTACAGTTACTTACCAAATACCTGGTTTCTCCGAAATTGGTAAGGATTCGTCAATGTCGAACTTATACCACTTTCAAGTTGTACATCTAGATGCACTCGTCCCGAAATGATAATCAAAAGTTCTACATAATATCCACAGAAGGAGTGAGGTTTTGAGGAACATATGCAAAATATCAGACAAACACTACTCCTAGTTTGAATGCTCAAGTGCGAACCAGATGTTATCTACACTTAAATGGAAGCATAATAAACGCAGCAAATATTGCATCACCACCAACACAAGATTTAAAGTTTAGGAGAAAGTACCCCTCTCCTTAAATGTCAGTTTGACTGTCTCCATGAACTGATAACATTCATGTTAGACAATAAGAAAATCAACATGGAACGTTTCTTTTTTATTTACATAAATACCTAATTATGATTGCGGCAAATCACGATCTTACGGTATATTAAGACCCAGTATTTTTTGTTTCTGTAGTAGTGTCAATAACTGCAGTGGGCACGGAATATGTGTTCGACCGGATGTTTGCACCTGTGCAGTAACATTTACAGGAAATGACTGTAGTTCGTGTGTGCCATTACACTGGGGTGCACAATGCAGACCCTGCCCTCAGTGTAAACACGGGACTTGCAATCTACAAAATGGTAACGATTTAACTAGATATTTTTTTTAATTTCTGCTTTAAATGATTCAATTTATGTCTCCATTTTGTCTGAAGTAAAGGTATGATAAAGAAAATGTATCTATGAATCATGCAAAACGACAAAGACGGCGAGAAGAAAAACACCATTTCACAAAATTTCACCATTAAACACAGAATATCATTGTAAAAATGCTATATTTGTTTATCACAATTTTCCGTTTAAGGACTTTGTGAATGTAATGGTGTAAATTGGTCAGGATACCTATGTGACAGATGTAACGAAACTTTCTATGGTCCGGAATGCTTGCCGTTGATTAAAGTCCTTGATATTTTACCAAACCAAGGACGCGATAAGGGAGGCAATCCCGTACATGTTTGGGGTCACAACTTTCCTGAAACTTCAGACAGGACATACAAATGTAAATTCGGAACTAAAGAGACAAACGGTATATGGCTGGCCTGGAATCATGTAGAGTGTGTCGCACCACAGCATCAAGAAGGGGCGGTTACTCTTGAAATCTCGGCAGATGAACAGGAGTACACCAACGACAGGGTAAATGCAATAATAATTTTCCTACCTACTGTTCTCCATAAAAATTAAGTTGAAACTCTGGGCTAGCCAACCTATGACGAAAGAGATAACCCGATATAGCATTGCCATGCTGTAAATATGTAAAACTAAAGTAGGATTGCTTTCAACTAATACTGAAATTTTAAATTTCATTAAATTGAAGTTATATAAACTCTTATTATTACGAACATTGTCATGTTTCTTTTCCGTAGAAAGGCTATACGATTTAGATTTATAGCTTAAATGTGTTTAAAGATTCTTTTGCGTTTTGCTCCTTTTTGTAGTACCGTTACATTTAAACACTGATACTTATAGCTTTGTTATTCGACAAGTGTAAAGAATACTTTGCTTTGTACAGAATTTAATTCAATAGGTCTCTGTGTTTTTCAGCTAATGTATTTCTTTTACGCAACATGCCCTCCAGGAGCATGTGGGCGTGACTTCATCCCGTCACGTGGTCAGTGTTTATTTGGCGGCTGCTCCTGTTTCCTTCCTTGGATGGGTGATAATTGTGACCAACAGTTTTTAGCCCCTGTCATAATAAAACCAGCTGTTGAGCAAGCCATTGAGGAGTTTTCAACGTACACCTTACAACTGAATCTCCAACATGTATGTCTAGTAAAAAATAACATAGTTCTTGAATCTTAACACCTATACAAATTTATTCATTTTAACAACTGCATAAAACTTATTTATTGCTAATTAGATAAAAGGTATTTCAGTAAAGAAATAAAAGGAACGTCTAAGCGCAAAGATTGCTTATGTAAATCGCAATATAGTATTAATAGAGTATCGTTTTATTAAAGTTAATCCAGTAACATCGATGCACTCTAAATTTAGTATTTTGTCATATCATATGTAAAATGCATGCACATAAATAGAATATAACATATACATGTTTTTTAAGTTTTAAACATTTCTTTTCAGGGAGACCCGCCAATCATATGGTCCCTGCTGATGGGACCAAGGGGAATGACAATTGATGAAAGAACAGGGGTTGTCAGGTGGATTCACGCTTATGCGGACTCCTTACCTTACGATGTGCAAGCCAGAGCAAGAAACCTGATTGGTCAAGATATTGTTACATGGAAGCTGACTGTTCCTGTCTCGTACACTGTTTGTGTTGAAAGTATAGAACCAAATGGCGTCCTTCCAGTCCCTTGGCCTGTACAGATATACGGAACGGTGACGTTCTATCGTGCTGGTTCCCGTCGTGT
>JAFMSR010000004.1:42552387-42573199 GCA_022818135.1 Saxidomus purpurata | reverse complement strand
TGTAGATTATTATTCTGTATCAGTCAAAAAAGGTCGTAAGTACCAGTTACGACCTTATAATACTAGGGCGTCGAAATGTCATCCTAGACTCATGGACACAACCCGTGTTATTTAGTACCAATGCACCAAGGAAACACCGTTCATATAAATATCAGCCCTGTTTCACATACTCTGCCCCGAGTACCCTGCACTCAATACAGTTCTACTTATAGTGCTCCCAATCCTTGATAACACCCTCATTCACATGAACTCATCCCTCAGCCCTGTATGCTCAGCAGTGATAACACCGTTTGTAGAAGTAACACCCTCGCCTCATGTTCCCTGGTATCAAAACACTTTTTGTTACAATCATTTCTAGTTTTCAGACCACCACTATGTGTCCCCGTACTCACATAAATAAAGCCCCGTGTCATGTACAGATGTAGTAATATTGCAGCCGCGGTAAAACCGTTTTCATTCCCGCCTCACGAACTCAGCCCTGTGTTCCCTGCAATTAGTACAGTACTTCTTACACTGCTCTCTAGCTTTATAGCACCCTTATGTGTCCCCGCATTCACATAAACTTAGCCCCGTAACCTTTAGTATCATTGCAGCCCTTATAAAACCGTTTTTGATTTGTATCATCCCCGCCTCACGAACTCAGCGCCATATCCCTAGATATCCATACAGTATTTCTTACATTGCTCTCTACATTTCATACCATCCATTTAATGCATTTACATAAACTCATTCCAGCGTCCTCCAGTATTATAGCCCTGTTTACACCGTTTCAATCATTATCATTCCCGCCTAACGGACTCATCCCCGTGTCCCTTGCTACCAATACAGTGTCTTACACTGCTCCCTAACGTTCAGACATTGCCTTTGTATTCCCGCATTAAGATGAACTCAGCCGCGTGGCCTCTAATATCAATGCAACCCTGGTAGCACCGTTCATATAAGTATCATCCCCGTTTCACATACTTTGCCCCGTGTACCCTGCTCTCAATACAGTTATACTTATAGTGCTCCTAATCTTTGATAACACCCCTTTGTCTTCCCTCATTCACATGAACTCAGCCCTCAGCCCTGTGCCCTCAGCACTGATAACACCGTTTGTAGAAGTAACATCCCAGCCTCACAGAGTCAGCCCCATGTCCCCTGGTATTTTTAGTTTTCAGACAACCTCTATGTGTCCCCGCATTTACATTAATTCAGCCCCGTGTCATGTAGTGTCATTGCAGCCCTGGAAATCCGTTTTAATTAGTATCATCCCCGCCAACTTAGCCCCGTGTTACCTGCTATCAAAACGGTACTTCTTACACTACACTCTAGCTTTCATAACACCCTTTTGAGTTCATGCGTTCACATAAACTCAGCCCCGTATCCTTAAGTATCATTACAGCACTTATTCCCCAGTTTCTTTAATTATTATCCCCGCCTCAAGGACTCAGCCCCATGTCCCGACTATCAAGACATTTCTTCTTACATAGCTATCAAGCGTCCATACCATCCTTTTGTGTTCCGCATTTACATGAAATCAGGCCCGTGCCTTCCTGTAACAATGCCATGTTTAAATAAATATCATACCCGCCTTACATATTCTGCCCCGTGTCCCCTTCCACCAAAAAATAAATTCTTACAGTTCTCCTTAGCATCCCCGCCCTTGCCCCATGCCCTCAATATTGTACTTCTTACAGTGTTCCCTACCTTTCATGCCTCACATTTGTGTCCCCGCCTTCATATTTTCAAAGCCTCGTGTCCTCTGGTATCATTGCATCAGTGATAACCCCGTATATCTTCACAGCCCCGTAGCACCTTATTACCATGCGCCCCGTGAAGTTAGCCCCGTAGCACATAGTTACCCCGCAGAAACATGAAGATAATTCGCAGCACCGTGAAGTTAGTCCCATAACACCTAGTTACCCCACAGCTCCATCAAGTTAACCCCATAACACAGCCCCGTATTACGTCAACAGTTCGTCTGTTCAAGTAGCAAAATAGCGCCCATGGCAACATCACTTCCCACAATATCCATTCAACCCCATGTACTATGTCAATGATTAACGCAGCCCCGGGTAATTTCATTTTTGAAAGTTTATCTGCAGCCGCATGACATCAAATATGTGTCGACACGTTTTTGTTTGTACTTGTGCTTATCGGGTCCACCATCCTCTAAGGAGGCTATAATCGGTACGACCCGAGTGTCGACACATGTCAACGTATCCCACATGACAATGATGCCCAAGTATAAATGGAACCCTTGGTAACATCGCTTCCTTTTATATCCCTGCAACTCTCATTTTCTATTAGTTTATATTAAATTATTTTAGGTCGATTATGAAATAAGTTATCCAACTTATATTAATCACTCTCGACATCTCATTCATAATGGTATCAATCGCCGTGAGATTATGAGGGAAGATGGCCAGTTTCCCTTTTAATGCTGAGCGCCAAGCAAGGGAGCTACTGGCACCAATTTTTACGTCTTTGGTATGACGCGGCCAGAATGCGAACCCATTACCTCCCGCACTCGAAGCGGACGCTCTACCACTAGGCTATCGAGGCGGTGTCCCCAGTTTTAACACAGCCCCGCATTCTAAGTTCCAGAGAAATCCGTACAGGCCACTGAATAAATTTATACGCCTACTTTTATCAAACCAAACCCGTGGTTTTATCTTAAATTTTAGTCCTCCTCCATGCCCCCCGCCCCCCGCCCCCGCATCTGCATGTACCACAACTGCATATTCTTTAGTAGTAATGCAGTTCTGGTAACACAGTTTCTATAAGAATCATCCTAAGCTCACGGAATCAGCTGTGTCCCCTTGTATCAATACAGACCTTGAAATATCGTTTGTAGTTCCTTTTTTGTTTTGTAATAATCAAGAATTTATTAATTTAGTACAAATGTATATGTTTGATTTCGTGAAAAAGAAGTGATAAACAGTTATGAAACCGGTCTACGTCTAAAAGAATCAACACTACAGGGCACGGGCCCAGTTTATATGAACGCGGGGACACAAATGGGTGGTAAGAAAGTCAAAGAGTAGTGTAAGAAGTGTTGTATTGATAGCAGGGGACACGGGGCTGAGTTAGTGAGGCGGATATGATACTAATTGAAACGGTTTTACCAGGGCTGCAATGATACTATAGGATACGGGGCTGAGTTTATGTGAATGCCGGGACACAAAAGAATGGTATGAAAGTTAGAGAGTAGTGTAAGAAGTGCTGTATTGATAGCAGGGGACACGGGGCAGAGTTAGTGAAGCGGGGATGGTTCTACTTTAAACAGATTTACCAGCGCTGCAATGATACTACAGGACACGGGACTGAGTTAATGTGAACGAGGGGACTCAAAAGGGTGGTATGAAAGTTAGAGAGTAGTTTACGAAGTGCTGTATTGATAGCAGGGGACACGGGACTGAGTTAGTGAGGTGGGGATGGTGCTACTTTAAACAGTCTTACCAGGGCTACAATGATACTACAGGACACGGGGCTGAGTTTATGTGAATGCGGGGACACATAGAGGATGTCTGAAAACTAGAAATGACTGTTACAAGAAGTGTATTGATAGCAGGGGACACGGGGCTAACTCCTTCAGGCGGGGATGTTACTTCTACAAACAGTGTTTTCTATGCTTAGGGCACAGGGCTGAGGGCTGAGTTCATGTCAATGAGGGTGCTACAAAAGATTGGAGGCACTATAAATGGAACTGTATTGAGTGCAGGGGACACGGGACAGAGTATGTGAATGCTGGGACACATACAGGTGGTCTGAAAACGAGAAATGACTGTTACAAGAAGTGTTTTGATAGCAGGGGACACTGGGCTTACTCCTTCAGGCGGGGATGTTACTTCTACAAACGGTGTTTTCCATGCTTAGGGTACAGGGCTGAGGGCTGAGTTCATGTGAATGAGGGTGTTATAAAATATTGGGAGCATTATAAGTAGAACTGCATTGGGTGCAGGGGACACGGGACTGAGTATGTGAAGCGGGGATGATACTTATATTAACAATATCATCAGAGTTGCATTGATACCAGAGGGCACGGGACTGAGAAAATAGAACTTATGACATATGAGAAGGTACGGTCGTGACCCCAGTGGCGTTTTAACCCGAACCTCCGGTATAAGCGGCAGACATCTTTACCCATCAACACCACTGCGATTGTACTTTGTCCTGTGGTGATGTATGCATAGGTTAATTCAAGCGGTGCGAGGGGAAACCATATGCCACGAGGCGTTTTGTGACATGGTGGCATAGGGCTAACATGGCGGGGCTACGAGATAACTAGGTGCAACGGGGATACCTTCGCAGAGCTGCGGAATAACTTAGTGCTACGCGACTAACTTGACGGGGAAGCGGGGTATGTATGTGCTACAGGGGTTAATTTGACAGGGCTGCTGGGTATCTAGGTGCTGCGGAGCTAGCTTCACGGGGCTGCGGGGCAACTAGGTGTTACGGGGCGAACTTCACGGGGATGCGGGGTATCTAAATGCCACGGGGCAAACTTGACAGTGCTGCTGGGTAACAAATGCTGAGGGCCTTACTTCACAGGGTTGCGGGATAGCTAGGTACTTTGGGGCTAACTTCACGAAGATACGGGGTACTAGGTGCTGCGGGGCTAACATCACGGGGCTGATACGTAAAGATACGGGTTATAAGTGCTGCAATTATACTACAGGACACGAGTCTGAGTTTTTATGAACGCGGGGAGACGAAAGGGTGGTATGAAAGTTAGAGAGTAGTGTAAGAAGTGTTGTATTGGTAGCAGGGGACACGTGGCTGAGTTAGTAAGGCGGGGATAGTTCTATTTTAAACGGTTTTACCAGGACTGCAATGATACTACAGGACACGAGTCTGAGTTTATGTGAACGCGGGGACACAAAAGGGTGGTATGAAAGTTAGAGAGTAGTGTACGAAGTGCTGTATTGATAGCAGGGGACACGAGACTGAGTTAGTGAGGCGGGGATGGTTCTACTTTTAACGGTTGTACCAGGGCTGAAATGATACTACAGGACACGGGGCTGAGTTTATGTGAATGCTGGGACACATAGAGGATATCTGAAAACGAGAAATGTCTGTTACAAGAAGTGTTTTGATAGCAGGGGACACGGGGCTAACTCCTTCAGGCGGGGATGTTACTTCTACAAACAGTGTTTTCTATGCTTAGGGTACAAGCCTGAGGGCTGAGTTCATGTGAATGAGGCTGTTATCAAAGATTGGGAGCACTATAAGTAGAACTGTATTGAGTGCAGGGGACACGGGACAGAGTATGTGAAGTGGGGATGATACTTAACTGTGCTACGGGCCTTACTTCACGGGGCTGCGGGGTAACTAGGTGATGCGGGACTGACTTCACGGGGATGCGGGATAACTAGGTGCTGCGGGGCTAACTTCACGGGGCTGCTGAGATAACTTCATACTCGCGTCGGAAACAGTAAATTTTAATTACTATAATTATTACATATATTCAATTATACTTATTATTTCTATTTTGTCAAGATTGCTTTAGGTACACTTTTAGACAATGATTCAAAAAGGACCTCAAATACATGTATTCAACACTGCCTTTTTACAAAATCGCATACGTATGTTGTAAGCCTCAACGTCGTTCTGAATGTTTGGTAGAATATGCTGAAGTGATGGCCCAACTAGGGTATGACTTCTCTAACCGTCAGCTCCAGCATCTTGTGGGATATCTTATCTACAGTCTTGTGCGAACAAAAACAGCAAGTCATTTGGCAACAATTGGCTCTATTCGTTCCCTTTCCGATAGAGTTATCGTATAGCATCAAAAACGTTGAACGTCCAACACCTGAAGCAGTCGATCAGTTTTTCAAAAACTAAGGGGAGATTATGGCCAATAATGGTCTTCAGGATAAAAACAAAAATAATATCAAACAGGGAATGCCACGTACCAAAAACGCAGCCTCAAACCTCAATTCATGTACAATTTTGACCAGGTCAACGGCAACTAAATATAATTGCTACACCGGAAAGTAGCCCACAGGAAGTGACATCACCGAGGACAACCACAGCCACTTTAATCGGTTTGCTCAAATGTTGTAGGAAACTCGCGGCCGCCATACATCTCCAACGAGAACAGGTTAAGTGACGACCAACTCAAAGAAGCAAACCCGGGAACACGTGGAATTATATCTGTCTGACTGTGTGTGGATGGTCCAATGCTAGCATATTCAGGCAGTACTTGGAGGACCACTTCCTTCCTCACGTCGATGGAGGTTGATCACAAAATGATCCAAAATTGCTGTTACTAGTATTTGAAGGGCACGCGTCACACATAAAAACAAAAATAATATCAAACAGGGAATGCCACATACCAAAAACGCAGCCTCCCCAAAACGAGCCCCATAGCACCCAGAAGTGCACACACACACACGCACGCACGCACGCACGCACGCACGCACGCACGCACGCACACACACACACTAGCATACAAAGCAAACACACACAATCATGTACACACACACATACACTACCAACACACACTAGCATACAAAGCAAACACACGAGGACAAAACGAACAATTAAAGGAACACAGTGGGGCACCGCCTTGGAACGGTCAGTGGCAAAAACACCACTGGGGAGCTTAAACCGGTTTATGGTGCGCACCCAACCTCACTCTTACCCCCACCATGTTCCAAAGTCACAGGACAGTGTAAATAAAAGTAATCCCTGCTAGGTGAATCTCTAACACACGCAATGGAAACAAAAGGCATGGTATGTAAAACACAAAAATGCTCGTGTATGAATATATAAAAAGCAAACCTTGAGAACCAAAAAACGTATGTACTCAATGCCTTTGCAGAAGGCAGAGCACCAAGAGAAACACCCTTAAGGGCCCGACGAAACAGGCCAGAGGACAGAAATTAAAACAGTTTCGTCCCAGTGGGATTTAAAAACTGCCCATCACAGAGTCCTCCCCCTCTTCCGTCAGACACAATCAAAGAGGGTAGCATACCGTCCAACTGTAAACGGGTTGAACACCAAACATGCGGCGTGTCTCAAAACAGTTGGGTCGTTAATTGACTTGGCGAAGGAGCGACGTATTGCCTACCCCTACTTCACACGTTCTGCAACCACTTCATGTAGCAGTCTTTGATCCCCTCAATACCTAATATTATCAAAAATGTTACATGCAAAGAAATTTAGGTCAGCTACAACTTAATATTGCACAAGATTTTTCTCGGGAAAAATTCATATTTCTATTATCTCCATTTATTTTTTGCACTGTATGACAGAAAAGATGGTTTTCAATATGATGTATAGCATTATACATCCAAGTTCATGTATTTAAGAAAGGATTGAAAACAAATTACGTGCAATCTAACTTAACTTCGATGGAATTAACGACCTTCTTAGCGGATGGTCTTTAGGTATGCTAAGAGGCCTTCATAAGTCCTTTCTTTACTTTGTCTTAACTAGAAGCCCAAAAGTGCCAGTATCGCTCTGACTGGACTGTTCTGAGTAAGTTATGTGAACATCTTAGGCAATCAGAGGTCACGGTGACCTTGACATTGACCCACTGACCCCAAAACAGTAGGGATCATCTACTCAGTAAGACCAATCATCCTAGGAGCTTTCAAGATTGTTGTTGATAATTAGATCTGTAAATATTAAGCTGAAATAATTTTCACGTGTCACTTTGATCTTGACCTTTGACCCACTGACCCCCAAAACAATAGGGATCATCTACATGTTGCATGCAAACGTCTGAGCAAGCATCGTGAAAGTCAAGTACAAATCGTGACCTGAAGAGTGTTATCAAGGAAAATTTAATGGAGGTCACTATGACCTTGAACTTCGACATACAGACCCAAAAATCAGTTGGATCGTCTATTCAGTAAAACCAATCATCCTATGTAGTTTAAAGATCTTGAGGGGAACGATTTTTAACGTTCGTGTCACTGTGACCTTACCCTTTATGTTTATACTAATTTATTTTACCTCGATTGTGAAAAAAGCTTTGAGCTTTTCGAGTCACTCTCGAGTCCGTTTCCTGGAAAAACCAGTAGTGGTGTCATATGAGTAGTTACGGTCATGACCTTGATGGGTATTGAACCCGCAACCTCCGGGATGAGGGGCAGACACCTAAACCTCTATACCACCGCACCCTTACCCTTTGATCCACTGACCTCAAAAACAAGGATCATTTACAGGCAACTTTTTGAGCAAGATTGATGAAAGTTGATTGAAAATGTTGAACTGTAGAGCATTATCAAGGAAATGCTATCGGAGATCAATGTGACCTTGACCTTTAAACCACTGACCTGCAAGTTTCATGAAAGTTAAATGAAAATTGGGACCTGTAGAGTGTTTTCAAGGAAAAAATTAAAGACAGACGGACGAACAGACGGACAGACGAACAATCCACCATCGATGCTCTGCATAACAAAATGCGCTTCAGTGCCTTTATTATGTCAAATAATTCATGATTTCACAAAAGTACTTCAATTCAAGCAGGGAAAAGAATTTTGTTATGTGTAAATTTTTTAAAATGAAGATAACAGTTTTTTCTAAAATAAAACTTAATTTTACATTGACTGTTATTTTGCATTTGTTTATGTTGTGACAGTTGCTTTGCAGGGGCGGATCATGGGGACAGGGGGTCCAAACTTATGGAAACAGCCCATCCCGATGGTAGTCTCATTTCTATACTTAAATGTCAACTCCTTATTCCGTCGTTATAGACTTGAGCAGCGTGCCAGCTTGTTCGTTGAACGTAAAAGGTAAACGACCAATAAAAAAGTCAATATTAGTGTGAGTTGGAGTTTAAAGCTAAATGGTTTGTTAAAAGATAAAGATATAGTAAGAAAGTTGAAAGATGAACGCACTACTAATATACACTAGATGTAGACCATGGCTAAGTAATTTTCGATGTAAATTCAATTAAGTTAGTATCTACAACTCAGTGTGTGCATAAGTCTATTTAGGTTCACTGGTTTCTGAAGACAGGACTGTAGATTTATAGAAGTATTCGATATCAATTAAATGATTAAACTACAGGAAGCGCAAGTCGAAGCTTTCCTTGGAGGAAATTTTAATTTACCCAAACGTATGGTCCTACACTGTTTGATGTGTGCGTGCCATACATACCATATATTCTCGATTGCAAAACAAGTTCTGACAAATCATACCGATCGCTATCTAGACCCACTCCAGATGTAATGTGGGATTAAAGTCCCATTCATTTTATCTGTTCTTCTAAGCGTTTGAAATTTTTTGAAAGCTAGTGGCGAGTTAGCTTTTAGCATAGTCTGCAAATAGATAAACTTGTTATTTGATAGTAGCTCAGATGTTGTTTTATAAATAGGAATAAACATGGTAACTCAGCCACAAGACGTTCCATGTACTTCTCAAGAAAGATCTCTCTCAGGGATTACTGACTGGTTTTTGTAAAGGAGAAATGATTCAGACTACTTATGGACCTGTGACAAAACACCGTAATCCGGAAGTTTGAAGAGTAGCTTCGTGTGACTATTTTTATTAAAGGGGCACTCTCTACATCTAGCAGATTATATTCTTGAAACATTGATTATGGGTTCAATGAACGTAAAATGATAGATAAATACAACTTAAAAGAAGAATCTATGGCGAAAAATGCCTCATTTTACAACAATTAATCGACATAGAAGCTTTCTGTAATAAATCACATCCACCAATAAATTGTACAACAACAACTCTACATAAATTATTGAATGGTTTACGGTACTGCAGTATATTTCAAAATGCTGATTTTATCGGAAATGACTTGGAATGCATAACTGAAACATTGGGGGTTAAGTTATAATACTTCCAAAGATTCTATTATTTATGTTTTTGAGGTTATTTAGTTTGACATCAGTCATAGGGTATGTCCCTTTAAAAGGTTTGCAAAAGAAATGAAATATGTTTCTGCTTAGACTGTTCATCATTCTCACATGATAGTTTATCCCGGAACCATGTTTTAAGGTAGTGGATGTGTAATGAGTACTTCCTGTTTAAGGATCATTTGGAATACTTTGGATTTTATAGCAGTACCTATTTTGTATTGTGGTGCAGTGGTCAGAGCGTCTGCTTTGAGATCAAGAGGTCCCGAGTTCAATCCCCGAAGGAGCCAAAACTTTTTTTCGTTATTTTTTCTTTTTTAGTTATCAAACTGAATAACATAAAAAATCCAGCCATTTTACAAGATTTGAAAACTGTATCTTAATTTTCCTTGATTTTATCAAGCTGTACAGTTACTTAAAATACAAAAATTGACCGTGCTCATTTTTAAAAGTTGAATATCTCAAAAAGTAGACGGTAAAACATTTTTATTTTTTCTTATATTTCAATTCATATACTACTTATAAAAGTTTTATAATCAACAGTGATGGCCCTACTCCGAATCTTTTGTTAAAGCTGGGTATTTGTACATGTGTGATATGTCTCGTGGCAAAATTAGGCAAATTGTATACCCTCATTTTAGGCATTATTGCATATTTTTTGTTACACATGTTAAGCTTGTAGAATTATAATTCATGTTTTGTAATTCTACATTGCTTGTAGTACTTTTTGAACCTGGAAATTTTTTAAAATGTAAATAAATACTTGCAAACATACCTATTTTAACTTTTATGGTACTTTTTAATATGGTCAGTATTTCTAAAGTGGGGGTAGGGCAACAAAAAACGGAATTAATTTTTAATTAAACGGTGAAATGTCTTTAAATTTTGCACACTAGTCGGTTAACAGATGTAGATCATATAAATGTTAAGTTTAATGTGTTTTGGAATAGTGTCCATTAGACCCCCACTACCTTAATTCATAAATAATATTAAATAGTCTTAAAATCTAAATTGTTTCGTAGAAGTAGTAAGATTATTGTATAATAGTCATAACATTACCATCAACAAAGATTTCTTAATAAATACTGATTTTAAAAAAGCCAGTAAAGGGTTCCTTTTCCAATTCTAAAACAATTTCATCTAAGAATGATTATGCTAAATGTTCTCATTTGACTTTTGTCTTGGATTGTTTGAGTGACGGTGAGTCGACAAAACATCTTGTTGATTTGTAGGGGCCAATTTCCACTACGGTACTGCAGTATATTTCAAAATGTTGATTTTTCTCGGAAATGACTGGAAATGAATAGCTGAAACTTTTAGGTTGAGTTATCATACTTTCCAAGATTCTTTAATTTATGTTTTGGAGATTATTTAGTTTGACATCAGTTATAGGGTATGTCCCTTTAAATGGAAGGTGTCCGTGACCTGCAGTGGAGCTAAAATGAACGTTAGACAGCTTTCATGATCCTTGTTTTTTTATGGTTAAAAAAAAGTACTAGGAAAATAATCCAATATGTTTTAAATATATATTATTTTATAAAAGAGTGTTCGAAAAGTCTGAACTAATGTTGAAAGCTTATTCCAATCGTCAATTGTGAAAAGCTAAATCAATCAGAATCTGCAGGAACTCATAAAGGAAGCTTTCGAAAGTCTAGCTGATGTTTTTTTATTGCCGCTTTGCTAATTCAAAAGAACATGTACCTGAGGGGCCATAAAGCAATTGTTACCAAGAACATTTTACAATGAAGTTCCACTCCAATTTAGTGTTTTGCGAGTCTCTCTCGATCGAAAAGCAGTGTTTTACCAAGTCGATCATATTTCTAAGTCAACGTGATATCTAGTGCCATGAAAACTTAAATGGTGTTTTACAACCCACGATTTCAACTTGATGGCTCGTTCAGGTGCGTATACTTTCATAATCCAGTCATCTGCCCACCAGTTATCAAAATATGGAGGATAATAAAAGTCAAATATTTCTAAATGCGTACGATGCACCATGTCATGTGTTAAGATTGCTGTATTTCCTTCATGACAAGTCGGTCCAACTACACCAATATTCGGCGGTGTATAGTTTCGCAGAACATTTAAAACAGCTAACGTCCAGTTCTTTGTTTCAAATGTTGTGTCATCGTTTATTCGTACTGTACTAAATACTCCATTCCATCCTGATAGGCTTTTCTTGCTAGTGCATTGACAGTTTTTGTGAATGATGTACTGGTAGTGATAACAACCTGAACTCAATCGAATATTTTCTTTAATTTGTTTTCAACAGTTTCCAAATAATCACCCCTATCAATTCCAAGGTAAATTGTATATGCATAGTCCGTTTGCAATGTATTGTAAATGGACGGTAAGCATATTTTTGTTAAACTTAGTTTTTCTAAAATTGGATTCTTAACATTTCGAGTTGTAGTTGGGATTAAAATACCAATTGTAGTGTTCATACGTTCGAAGTTTGTAGTGTTGCTGTTCCCAGACCTTGTAACCTGAGTCAACAGTTGTGCGTTATTCGTTGAAATATCTAGTATGCCGTGTTCAGTAGCGTTTTCCGAGTTGCCGTTCGCCTTTGATGTAGTGTTTAAACCAGCTGGCAAATGTATAGTGGTTCTTTAAAAAAGATATGTACTGTTCTGTTCACTTTTATCCACGTTTGATCTAAACTCTGTGCCATATATTACATTTGAAATTGAAAGTTGAATCGCCTTTGAGTGCTGAACAATAATTGAGACGAAAATACATAAAAAACAATCCAAAATCCTTTTGCTTGCAAAAATTGATTTGAACACGTCATTCTTCTTCCACTCTGTCTGAAAAGTATATATATTATTTTCACAGTGTACTATGGTTGAGGTGAGAACAATGACTATTCAAAATTGTATACAAAAGCAGTGATGAATGAAAAACAAACTAAAAAATTAAGATCGTATGATTGATACTTACAAACCTATTCTGTGAGCAGGGATTGTCCAAGAAGTATTTGAGGGAACTATAACGCTGTTTGCACTTTAAATAAATGTTCATCAGACCATCGTGTTTTATGCCAAGATAAGAACATGTAATGAAGCGCGGGAGGAAAGCGGAAAAGTAGACATACAGTTCTTGATCATGAATATTTCCAGAAAGTTCTTTTTTTTCTATGCAATTCGGCTTTTTTTGTTCTTTTTATACTGATTTATTTATTCTCGATTGCGAAACATGTTCTTACAACTTATATTAATCGCTCTCGAGACTCTTTCCAGACTCTTTCCAGATGAAATCAACCCCGAAGAGAGAGAGGCAATCTGGGAATAGTGTCTTGCCTAAGGACACTACCGACATGGCGATGGTTGGGATCGAACCCGGGGCCCGTCGATCCCGAGGCGGCTCAACGGCGGCTCCACGATTCGGCTGATTCTATTCAGTACATTTAAAGTGTACAATGTGATTGAATTGAAAAAAACACAAGGGACACCGAGCTAAATTGTACTAAATAGGAAATGACGTTAATTCCCTGATACAACGATGGGTTACTGGATGATTACCTCTTTCTTTACTTAGGTTGCAATGACCTTGCTCGAGCGAATTACAAGAAATAATGTAATTAGTTCTTTAGATTTAGATGAAGAAATTTTATTTTTTTCAAACGCTATGTACTCTTGTTCATATCAAGTATTCTGGGAAACAGTACACACTGATAAGAAACAAAGAGTACGTAAAAATGTTTGGTTTAATGAAGATTGTAAGTTAGCCAAATCTAGATTTATGGATGTGAAAAGGAAGTTTAAGAGAAACCCCTGTGAACAAAACAAAATTTTAATTTTAGAAAGTAGAAGCCCCTTTTGTTCTATTAAGCGTAAGGCTAAAGTAAAATTTTAGGCACAAGAGAAGCGTAATTTGTCTGAATTGAGTCGGAATTCATCAGCAAAATTTTGGGAAAAGGTTAATAAATTTAGAAACAGTAAGAACGCTGGTAATGCTGATATGGATGTATCTTCGTTTGCCACATATTTCAAAGATATGCTAAATAAACTAACTGAATCTCTTGAACGATAATACTAGCAATGATGTAATTAATATTGAAGTACTAGAGAGACCTTTCGATGAACATGAAATATTGAAATCTGATCTTCACTTTATAGGAATAAGGCACCGGGATGTGGCCAGATTATCGCAGATATTTTGATAAATGCTAAACAATTTATTACACCGTTTTAAATCCAATTTTTTAACAAAATCTATCAAGATTGTACTTATCCCAAATTATGGACCAAAGGTGTTATCGTTAAAATGGAAGATAAATCTGACCCGTCAAATTACAGAGGTATTACTTTACTTCCTGTTTAAATTTCTCAATGATTTCTTGATCAAAATTTAATGTACATTTGCTTATGGGATATAGTGTAGTCTGTACGAATATGTTACAGGTGATCTACGCATTTTCTTTAACATACAAAATGACAAATGTGTGTAAAGAGTTTAAACGTGCATAATCATTTAATTACAATTTCAGTTTGAGGCGTAATAGACTTTCAGTGTTCAACTTTCGAATTAATTTTCCATGTTATATATTAACAGGGAGTTACGCTTTGTCATTTACTTGGCATTAGTTTTAGTTTAGTTTAAACTAATTTATTTTAGCTCGATTGTGAAGAAAGCTTGTAGCTTATCTAGTCACTCTCGAGTCCGCTTCCTGGAAAATCCAGTACTGGTGTCATATGGTACTGTCGTGACCCGAATGGGATCGAACCCGCAACCTCTGGGATGAGCGGCAGACACCTTAACCTCTACACTTTGGATGAAAAGATCTGGCATTCAAGGCGTGATGATACTTTATCAATTCTCTATCACTTGAAAGAGATGAAAATATGTAGACTTTTTTTAAACAGTAACACAATCTATGGTAGGACGGTGATGTAGGCGAAAGTACGCCGAATGCAAATTTCAAGAAAATTATGCATTTTATTTCATACATATCCGGATTAATAATGATAACCACATTCGTCAATGTTTCTATTAGCAAATGCATGAGATTGTATCAAAAAGATATCCTGGTACGCAAATTTGAATTTCTTTCGCTCGATTAAATCTTTTTAGTCAAAAGTTTCTCACCAAGAAAATTGGCAGGTAAAAAAACAGTTATTTTTCCGCATATTAACATTGTTTTGCAAATTCATAGTCTGCACTTCTTTTACAGAATACAGAAGCTGATTTTTTTTATAAACATACTACATAAAACTATTGTACGTACCTTAACCTTAGAATGTATATCCAGTATTAAAACATCATTGCATCTGTGTTGTAAACTATACAGTAGCTCAAGGAAAAGTGTTCGTCAAGTTATAGACAGAAAATGAAAACATAAGGGTATCTGATTTATTCGAGGGGGCGTATCTTCCGAGAATAAATTAGATGGCCGCGTGTTTCTGTTCTCTGTTTTGTATCATAGCCAATAAAATGTCAGTTGATTCACGTACACAACGTGTATGAATACCGTGTTCTTCAATATGTAAAGCTCAGAAAAGCCATAAAAAAACCTGAACACACTTACAGATAACAAATGTCAACATCGACCCTAAAATTCAACTGTCTAGATCTCCTGTCGCAGGTCATTTCGGTACTAGCTTACCGTATGAAAGGCACGTAGGCCATGTTACCAAATAAAAGAACGCTAGTGACATTGCCGCTCGCTTTTTGCACAAATGATTATGGAATCCGACGGTTTGGATTTTGTATTGAGCCAAGTTGCAGACAGTATTGAAAAACAATACTATGAATTGCTGGATAATAGTACTGAAAACTTGTTTCTCTCGCAAATACCACTGGACTCGGATATCGACAACAACATTTCTTTTGATCTTTGGTTGGACTTTCTGATAGGTCCCGAAGAGTCGGGCTCGAACAGTAACATTCAAACTGAAAGTAGTGATCTGAATCTTGAATTATCTAAATCCGAAATCAGCAAAGGTGACATTTCCTCAAGTTTTGATACATGTGACGAAAGGTTTGGAAAAAACGTGACCGACGAGGAAATAGAAGAATTAAAATCGTCAAGACGTAATAAAAACACAACAAAAATCACTAAATGGTCAGTGAAGATTTTTTATGCAGTGCGTAGATATAGAATGTTAGATAAAATACCGGAAATACATACAATGGAAAAAATTGTGCTGTCATATTGGCTGACGCGTTTTGTGATGGAAATTAAAAATAGAAAAAGGTGAAGATTATCCTCCAAAAACTCTTTATTTAATCATGTGTGGACTCTTGAGGTATCTGCGCGAATGTGGTGTACATGATTTAAACATTTTGGACAAGAAGGACCCCGTATTTGCGGAATTTTACACAGTTCTGGATAGTAAAATGCAACAACTATTACACCAGGGTTTGGGCACTGACGTAAGACAGGCTGATCCCGTTTCTAGCGAAGATGAAAACAAGTTATGAGAAACTGGTGTATACGGTATGCAAGATGCAAACACCTTGCAATTAACTATTTTCTTCTATGCATGTAAACTGCGGGTTACGTGGTCGAGAGGGGCATCGAACTCTGCGGTGCAATCAGTTTGAAATTAGCGAGGACGCAGAGGGACAATATATTAACTTAAAGTTCATTGGTCGAGGATGTAAAACTTACAAGGGTGGACTAGGACAGATGTCACTCGCTAACAAAGAAATCAAACACTACTGTAAACCAGGTAAGTTTAAACTAGATCTACTTAAAACATTTGCTTAAATGAAATTTTAATGATAAAAGTATGTTTTATTTTAGTCAAATCATAGACCTACACATTGTTATTTCAAATCAAACATTTGATGACCATTTTCAGTTAATTAAATCCCGCTCATTGACTGATTCCTTGCTTTCATGTTAGTATTCGCGCCTAAGGCTCTACACCCCAGTCAACAATGCAGGATTCGAACTCGCGACCTCGGAGCAAAGTCCTGTCCTTTTAATCATTCCTATTTCTCTTTTACAGGCCCGAGATTGGTGCGACCCATTTTGGTACTTATTTGAATGCCCTTGGAAATGAAGGGGATTTCTACCGGAGACCTCTACTTGGCGATACGATACGTTACGGAAACAAGGCAGTTGGTGTCAATACTTTGGGCAAATTCATGAAGGAAATTGCCGATAAGGGTGGATTAAAGGGAACTTATTCAAATCACAGTGGCAAGCGAACCTGTGCGACCTGTCTGTACGATTCCGGGATTGATGAACAGGAAATAATGAGTAGAACTGGTCACAGGTCCACAACCGGTGTACGGAAATACAAAAAAGACTTCCAATAAAATTCGCAGTGTAATAGTGTCTAGTGTAATAGATCCAAATAATTTAGAAAATGACACAAGTGAAGCTAAATATTCGAAACTGGATGAGAAGGAAAATTTGCCTCAAAACCAGACAGAGGCAGATAGTAATGAACGCCATTTGCCGAATTGGCATCGCGCTTTAATTTCAGTGGCTGTACATTTCACTACTAAAATGGAAATGTGAAACGAAAACTGGAAAACTTTATTTTAAATGAATGTTTGAACTAACTCGACTCATACCTTTCGTGACTGGACTTAAAATCCGTGTGAAATACCATATTCCGTAACTATACTTTTTTTTGATTAAATGATTAAATAATGAATCATTCATATCAATACTGAAATAAAATTGCCATCTTATTTTCAACCTATTTTGCCTTTTTACAAAACCAATGCACAGTGCTGTAACTAAGTGTGCAGGTATCTGATACCGACACGGCAGTTACCGCACTCTCCGTTCACTTTCCGCACGCTGGTCCATTGTAAATAGGCTCCTCCCCTTCACTTACCCTACATCGCCCATTCACTTTATTGTGTGTATACAATTTGCCCGCACTGACTTTGTTAACAAAATCCACCGTGCTATGATACAATGTCTTTAAGTAGGCTCTCAAAATATTTAATGTTCTGTAAGACTAGAGGATACATAATAAGTTTTTTTGCTAGCTGCTCTATTGCTGACTGAGTTGTATTTACACAATGGCTCTTCGGGTCCAAAAGGATAAGTTGATCGTTGAATGTCCGGGGTCCGTCCGTCCGTCCGTGTTCACAAATAGTTTGTTTACACTCTAGCATCAACATTTTTGAAATTATCATAATGAAACTTGAACACAATGTATATGGCCACGTGACTTCGGATGAGTTCGAATATGGATTTGATCGGATCAGTACTGCCTGAATTATGGCCCCTGATTTAACAAAAAATGCAAGATTAAACTATGTGTACACTCTTGGACCTGCATTACTTCACTAATCCTAATCATATTTACTGAGAATGTGAATGACCGTTATCTCGGGTGAGTTCAACTTTGGGCTTGGTTGTTCCAGAGTTATGGCCCTTGATTTAACAAAAATTGCTATATTTAACTCTATTTACAATCTAGCACCTTCATTTCTTCTTTAATCCTTATCATATTTACATAGAATGTGTATGATCATAAGATCTCGTATGAGTTTAATTATTGGTTTTATCGGATAAGTTCCAGAGTAACAGCCCTTGATTTAACAAAAATTGCAATATATAACTGTTTACACTCAAGCACCTTCAATTTTTCACTAATCCTAATCATGTTTACAGAGAAAGTAATTGCCCTTGATTTAACAAAAGTTGCAATATTTAACTGTGTTTACACTCTAGCATCTTAATTTCTTTACTAATTCTAATATGTGTTGATGAAACTTGGCAGGGATGTTCCTTGCATGAAGCTCTACCGAATTGTTCAAAGAATTCCGTTCCATGCAGAACTCTGGTTGCCATGGCAACAAATAGGAAAAACAATAATCTACTCTGAAACCACAAGGCGTAGAGCTTATATATTTAGCATGTAGCATTACATAGTAGACCTCTACCAAAATTGTTCAAATTATGACCCCACGTCAAAATTGAGACATCGAGGGGGTGGGGGGGGTTGAGCTTAGGTATTTGGCAAGTATCATTGCCTGGTTTACATATTCCAAGAATATTTAAATAATGTCTCCCAGGTCAAAATTGACCCTTTCTGCTATTGATGACCTTGTATTATAGCCAATTGTAGCCAGGTGAACTGTTATATCCTTTGAACGCCTGTAGCGTAATAAACCGTATACGCGGGTTAAGACAGGTTTGGCCTTCCATAGAAGTGACAGTTACTGTGTGGAACACATTTGTCTATATGAATTTAAAGGCTATAAAGCTCCTGAATGTTGAAATCTCAGACGTCCGAGGCAAATGCTGACACTTTAAGACAACCTTGACCTTGGACAAAATTTTACCAGCTTTGAAAATTTTCATTTTACCAACGTTCGCATACAGGTCCCTGTGGGATAGTGTTTTGAGCGGGTGCAAATATTTTTTCACAGACGTAAAGCAGACATGTCGTACTCAAACCTAGGTACATTAACATCATGAGAACGCTTAAAATTGACCTCTCGTTAGCAAAAGAAAAAAAAAGAAAAAAATAAAGAAGTCCTTGCGCATGTTAGCAGACAGAGTGACCCCTGCGCGTGACCTCTGTAGGTGGGCCAATGGAAATTTTACTTTCATGTTACAGCTCAATCTATTTGCTGACGTATACAACACGCGCAGTAAACTAAACCGAAAGTAGCATAACGTGGTGTACAGTGTTTACAAAAACACATGCATGTCTGTCGAGTGAGTAACAAAATATGCCGGTGTGCAAAGGTTATGTCTTACTCTTTAAAAAACAACTTATGTTATTGTTGGTTTTCCTTTCAATTGTACGTATACACTTTTTTTTTTGATAGGAAATAAGAATTCATTGACGGATTCGAAAAATCTCTACTCCTGTGATAATGTTGCATTCATATTTCCCGCCCTCGTGAGACACTGAAAACGCCCATGCTACCTGTAACACCGGATACAGCTCCTTTCGAAAATAGCTCCCCGGGGAGCTGTATTCGGTGCGCATGAACGAATACAGCTCCCGAGGAGCTCTTTACGCCGAATACAACTCCCCTAATCAAACCTTTCATTTTTTAATTGTTGACGGAATGAAGCTCAGACACACCAGGGTCTAAGGCCTGACAGAAGGACGGATAAGACAACAGACAGGTAGGACTACAGACAGATGGTCGGACAGATGGACGGTTTAAGGGATTATTAAGTCTTTGAACTTCAGAGACTTTTCCCCATTAAGGATGTCTGCTACGTTGCGTCAGATTTCAACGATTTTCTGAAAATCAACATACATCAAGGGGAACATATCACCATCAAAATAAAACCTTAAAAAGGGTACATATCCAGGTTTTTTCTCACGCTAAGCTTTAATAAACTATGTCACCATATTCTGGAATGCAAAAACATTATTAAGTCATAGTTAACCATCATTACCTCCTGTTTATTCCATTAGGTAAAACCAAACATTTTTTATTACATGAATGTTGAAAATAATGGTAATTTGATTGAAAATCACTAAAAAAATTGACTCGGAACAAATAGTTGCCGAAATGCAAAATGTTAAAATTGAATTACCCCACCCACTTATTTTCAGAATGGCACTTAATTCGTGCATATCGATGGCCTTTAAATCAGTGAAGGGATTTCAACGATTTTCTGAAAATCAACAAACATCATGGGGAACATATCACCATCAAAACAAGAGGGCCATGGTGGCCCTTTATCGCTCAGCCGAGTACAACTGCTTTTAACAAAGTTGCTAGAAACCATCGAAACAACCTTTCTGACAAATTTCCAGGATATTTGGGCTGAAAATGTTACCTCTAGAGTGTCAACAAGGTTTTTCCATATTTGGGCTCTGTGACCTAGTTTTTGACCCCAGATGACCCACATTCGAACTTGAGCTAGAAATCATAAAAACAACCTTTCCGACAAATTTCCAGGATATTTGGGCTGAAAATGTTACCTCTAGAGTGTTAACAAGGTTTTTCCCTATTTGAACTGTGTGACCTAGTTTTTGACCCCAGATGACCCATATTCGAACTTGAGCTAGAAATCATCGAAACAACCTTTCTGACAAATTACAAGGATATCT
>JAFMSR010000004.1:42402043-42551887 GCA_022818135.1 Saxidomus purpurata | reverse complement strand
GGACTGCGCTTTTTGAAGTAGCGGTTCAATTTCTTCAAAACGATTGTTTTATAGGATTTAGCTGTGACACTTTTTCCTTTCGGCATAGGCACTTGAATGGCAGGTCCGTGAATTGAGAAGGAAATACAGTTTAACACTTTCCGCACCGTTGCTGTTCTCTTGGCAATAACTGGTCTCCTGGAATATTTTGTTGCCCATACACAGTTGGAATACTTCTGTTTCGGTTCAAAAAAGTGATCCAACCATTTTTACACGTTGTGTTATAACTAGGCATATTTAAAAATGCTCGTATTAAAAAAAGTATTCAATATATTTCAGTCAAACTTCATGCATCGCTAGTCGAAGGATTGAACGTGTATTTCAAATGGTTAAAATGTATTTTTTTGCATGGAAATTTCGAGATTTTATACGAGATGCATTACATATAATCTTTCAGACGCACAAATGGTATCTGTAATGACTCCACCCCACCTCATAGCAAAATCGTATACTTCACATGTCAAAATCATCTGTAGAAATAGTGGTTGTACAAAACGTCGCACGTTCCAAACAACAATTTACGCCATTAAGATAGATCAGGGGGCATATTGTTTTTGCTCTGTCTGATAAAGCCCTCATATACAAGATGATCGTTCTCAATGTGCAGTAGAAGTTCCATGTGGTTTAATGGTCACTTGGATAAAGGTCAAGGTCACAAGTGGTCATAAACATAAATCCCTTGACATTCAATATATTGATATTTGTTTGACACAAAGAATGGTTGGTCTCAATGAATAATAGATCACTGTTGCTTTGGGTACAGAAGGATCGCTCGATTCCATCCGTTCGTCCGTAACAGGATTTTAGTCCCCTACTGGTTATATTATGTACACCTCACCAGGACAACACGCAGAACCCATGTATCAGGCACGCCGACCCAAGGTCAAGGTCGCAGTTCAGAATCATAGGATTTTGTGCCTGCTCTACAAGTCTTAAACCCGTTGAATGATTTTCTTCAAACTTTGGTCAAATGCTCAACTCATCCAGACGACATGCAGAACCCATGTTCTTTAATATAAAAGAAACTGCGTCAATATAATATAAAAGACGCCGCGTCGATTAAAAGAAGAGTTGGTAAAACATCAAACGATCTTAGTAAAACAACGAGTCTGCCTTTATTACAGAAAGCTCGATCCGCCATTGAGTTGTCAGAGATTTAGGCAACATAATTTTTTTTTTAGATTCTCGTATCCGCCCGCCTCTGTCCAAAAGCCCCTGTCCCATGGCTTTTTATTGAGATATTTCGAATGTTATTTGAATTTTGTATAGAAGTTATAAGAAAAGCGATAAACAAATAGAATATAAGAAATACTCCTAGCCGGACCAACTTGAAAATCCGGATGAAAATATATAAATTAATTTCTCTGGCCTTACGTAAATTCGGTATTGCGTGACAGAAGTGTAGAAAGTCGTGCTTATTTTGACATTTAAGTTAAGGCCCTTGTCATACCAAATTGTACTAGCAGTTCTCTTGGTTTGTCAAGGACCATAACTCTGCCGTTACTGGTCCGGCTAAATATGGTACCTATATATACAGTGTGATTTATTATAATTCATGTCGGTTTCAAATTCGATAATTTGTCGATTCGTTAATTGACCAGAGTGCCTTTTACAATACCATCAAGTATGTATTCGGACTATTTTTCATAACAGACCCGGTCAAAAAATAAAATCCAGGAGTAAGGCTACACTTGCCAGCTGATATTCATTCAAAGTTACGGCGGCTGGTAAAGAGCTCCCAAGGATTAAATGGCCCTCAGAAGCTACATAAATGAATAATAAACGGACTGTGAAAATTTCGTTGGAACTTGGAGATTGTGAAAAAGTGGGCACAAAAATTTCACGATATCACACATGTGACGAATTCCACGTTTCAACAAAGCAGTCCCCGATTATACTTCAAATAAAGTCTCAATAACTCAAAAGCACAGTAAGTCCTTTTTTAATATAAGTATTTTGGTTCTTATAGTTTTCATTATGGTAATCACAATTGCTGCAATGTGTTCCATGTTTCTTTTTCTTTGTATTACATGACGTATGTTTTCATTGCCTTTTTATAATGCGTAGTTATAGGGGAACGGTTATAGGTGAATGGTTATAGGAGAATGTAACGGAATGCATACATGGGAATGGTTATAGTTATAATGTTGTCCATTGCCGTCCAGAAGTCGGTAGATTGAGAAACATTTCATACTTAACTTAATAATCATTATATTAAATCGCTTGCTTTCATTTTTGAATAGGCCTACAATATGTGAAATCATTTGCATGATTAACAAAGTGTTAAATATTTCATTTGAAAATGTATTATTGCTATTTTAACAGCGAGATGTTCGTGTAAAGACTCGATTAGTTTCAATGGATTTCGCTCTCGCTTAGAAGAGAACATTTGGTTGATAAGGATTTCCGTATAGATCTATATAGTCCAGACAGAAACCATTTTTACTAAGGAAACAGGCAAGTTATTTACTTAATAAATGAATTTCACTCTCTATTTACATGCACAATACAGCTACCGTTCACCAATGCATCGATTTAACTTTTTCCCTACTTTTCCTTGTTAGAAATTTTAACTCAGAGTGCAAACAGACAAAAATAGGAGTCCCGTTTTCCTGCTGCTTACATGTATGTATGAAAATGGTTAAATTGAGTATATCCTGCTCTATGGTCAGCCATGTTAGCTGATCCAAAAGACAGTTTATTTTTGTTGTTCCTCCACAATTGGCACCTACAAAATTACACTTCCTTTCTTAAATAATATCTATATGTCAAAGAAGATACCATATATCATTCAAGGCATTTGCAGAAATCTTATAAGGATTGGTTATTTAGCATTAACTGTTAAACATATGTGTATATTTGTTTTGTAAAAGACCCGTTATCCTACGGCAGCATAACTAACTCCGACGTGCACGTGACCCTTCATATCATACATGTACCTACATTTTATAAAGCCAAAATATACAGATATGTCTTACTAAATATTTGTCACAGTAAAAATAGAACAGGCTGTATAGGAGCTCATTGAAAGTATATTGTCCAATGAAAGCAGGATTTACAGACAATTTTATAACATTCAAGCTTTTTATTTTGATGTAGGAAAATGAAAGAGGCAGTGTTTTAAAATGAACAAACGGCTATAGATTACGGACTGTATAGCTGGCAGTAATTGTAACAGTTGTGCATTTTATACTCCTACATGATAATGATAAATAAGTCTTCGCTTTTCAGAGTTGGTAAACAAGGTACAATATCCGTATTTTGCAAGTAATGACTCAATATGTTTTCCGCATAGATAGCTTTATTTAGTTGTAAATAATTAGAAAACGTTTATCTGAAGCAAAGCGCATGGTAGATATTACACACACCAATGCATCCATGGAGATGAAATGTAAATCAAAGATCTTTCGAAGAGATACCTTAAACAGTTTTGTAAAGAAAACAGTTTATTACAGTGATTCATTACACATTCATCGGGTAAATTTATGCAATAACTTTAATTTTTAGGATTACGTTGTTCACTTAATGTTTTTGCACTTGCCAGCATCTTTCAACGTGCAAACGAATTTTACCGGGTTCGTGATGAATAAAGCTTGATAAGATCTATTGGTAGTTGTATTTAATCTTCACTTATATTGGCGAACACTTTCCCTTTTAAAACTTCAGCAACTGAATAATTTACAACACAGATGCAATGATGTTGTAATACTGGTTATACATTCTAAAGTAAAGGTACCTTTGCTTAAGTACCGTAGTTTATAAAAAAAACAGCTTCTGTATCCAGTACTTGACACAGAACAGACACAAAAAGTGCGCATTTAGTTTTTAAATCATGTATATGTAAACAAGTATTTTCATAAATTTACCCTGGCCCCAATTTCACGAAAATACTTAAGTAATTACTCAATAACATGCTTAACTTATTTCAACACTTATATCAGATTACATGTTTAATCATTTAAAGAATTCAAGTTTGTCAGAATCGTATTTACCCATTTATTACAATTATATACACTTGTTAGTATTTGTGGAGGAAATGCTGTTTTTAACAAGTAATTTACAGTAAGTAAATTCTTAAGATTCTTAAAATTCTTAACTTTTACTCAAATGAATTTTCCACTCAATCTGACTTGCAATTAGTAATTTACAATATTTTTTTTCTTTTAACATGTTAATTTCATTTAAAAATAGACTATCGTTAAAAATGACAACAATAAATATTCATATTTCTAGAGACAATTAGACTTTAAAATAACGTACTCAGCTGAGCAATTACTTAAGTATGTTCGTGAAATTTGGGCCTGATCTTTCATAGCATTATAGCAACAGTTACTGTTAATTTAAGCAGTTCCAAAAATCATATAAGTCACTGATAAGATAAGAAGGTTTAACTGTTAATCTTTTAAGTATTTACACTGAAACTACTGTCTTACACAAATTTACATTGTCCGTGCCCGTTACTCTAGTCCAGGCTGTTGAGCTTTTGTCCCGGACAAAATTCATACAGAAATGATTTTTGCGTCATCTAATCAACTCATTACTTAATAGCTCATCTGGCTACGCCAGGGTGAGCTTTTCTAATTGATGATCGTCCGTCGTCCGTCAACATTTTGATTCACATGACATCTCCTCTGAAACCACTAGGCCAATGTTGATAAAACTATGCAGGAATGTTCCTTGTTCCTTCTATTCCATGCGGAACTCTGGTTGCTATGGCAACAAATAGGAAAAACTTTTAAAATCTTCTTCTCAAGCACAAGGCCTAGAGCTTAGATATTTGGCATGTAACATTTTCTAGTGGACCTCTACCAAGATTGTTCAAATTAGGCCAAATTAGGCCAAAAGAAAAAAATAGTTTGTTTCTGCTAACCCGACCGACCCTATTTTTTGCCACCGACCCTAAGACTTTTTATTGGCAAAAAAAAAAAAAAAAATTGACTTATTTTCAGTTCTAATTTGTCTATTTCGCTTCTTTGTCACTATTTCGCTTTTTAACTCGGAATATTAAGAAAGATGGGTTTGAGGTATGACTACACTAAATCTTTTTCCATAATCTTACTGTATAACATTTAAGCAAGGTTCGTATACCAAAATATTTGTTGAGTACTTACACCCTTGTAAACCTGTAGAACCAATTAGGACATCACCCCATCGTCTGTAGGATTTTTGTTTACATTCTGTTAAAAAATTCAATATTTTCAGATAGCAATAGGACACCGTAATATCAATCTGAAAATTCTTAAAACTATTTTTTGTTGTGCTCAACCATTGTACTTTCAATTTTAATTCGAGAAAAATTTTAGTGCTGCCAATCATTTTGGACCAATTAGAGACCACAGATAACTAAATGGTCCGCAAGTTTGTTAAACAAATTAGCAGGTTCGAAGTCCCACCCATCTAGAGTGGTATGGTGGTTGAGTGGTTAACGCTCTGGACTACTAGTCAGGAGGTCGCCGGTTAGAATCCAGGGCACTGGAAATTTCGGCAACGCTTTCGGTGTTTCCCACCCATCTAGAGATGAACTTGTTAGAAACCAAGATGTACCTTTTGTAGTCTCACGTGTATTGGTGCTTTACACCGGGTATATAAGCAAGATACTATGAAGGATGGTGGACCATAAGGACATCTAACAAACAAATAACCCACCGATTTAGTGAAGTCATACCTTCAAGTGTGATGCAAATCCAGATCATAACAGTTTATTTAAGGATTAGCAGCAGTTAAATCGGCCCCATTCCCCATTGTCCCCATATTTTAGAAAAAGATTCCTCTAAAAATGTTGAAAAAAAATCTTTGATTTATTTAATCAAGAGTTGGCCAAACTTGTTTTAAAAACATAAGTTTCAGAAATTAAAATGCTTCAGAATCATTTCTTGAAACTATCTGATACCTTACATGAAACAGTCTCCTGAAAATAGCCAATTTTTCGTTGGTCACCTATTTTCGCGACCCCGATATTTGTTATTATTTAAATGAAAACTGTGTTCCAAAGGTTAAAAAAGATACTTATACAATGTTTCAATTGAAAACAGCAGTATTTAAATACTTATTTTTTACGTGTGTTTTAACACTTATGCTGCTAATTTATGTTCCTGATACCAGTATTTTTATATAAAATTTTGTTTTGTGAAATTTTTATGTTTTCTCTTTATATTTGGCAAAAGAATAAAGTCATTAACATACTTTATAGTTTTGTTTCTTTATTACATTGTTAAACATAATATTTTATACATTTTCTAGAAATTCCCCTTTCTCCTCAGGCTGAAAAAAAACCCACTGAACAGACAATTTATAACATAGGGTCAATGTTATTTACAATTCATATATCTAGATGGCTTAAAGCCCATAAATATTATGATCAAGTATAGAAAATCCTGGTAAACATTATTTTGGTCGATCCAGCTTTGGCAAACCTGAAAAGTTTAAAAAAAATAAAAAGTAACTTACAGTCTACATACGATTTTTCTACCTTACCCTTTACACATAATTTATAAATGACAAGCTAACTGCCCCAAATTAAAAGCCTTTTGCCAGGAGAATACACTCGCCTGCAAGTTCGATAAAGCTTTTTTACTAGCTTATTGTTAAACCTTATCATGACCCCGTGACAAAATTTGTAAAGCCCTTTCCTTTATTGAACAACATTTAATAAGGTTTGGGAATGCAGTTTTCAGACAAGTAATCGGATTTCCATGGGAACAATGTGCACCCCTTTCGCAAGTATAGTAGAACGAACTTTAAGAACTACTTCTCCAGAAACGCTAAAGGCAGACTAGACTGCTTTAATAATATTGGATGTAGCATTGGATAACCCGTTTTTTGGTCAATTGGTGGACACTATTTATCCCAGGAACTCCAGTTCAAATTAAAACTGACCCTTTGGATCAAAATTGACTTTTTCTTGGGGTTACATCTTGGTTTATAACAATAGGTATATATAGCAAAAACTTTATGACAAGATGTTTTATTAGTCTTGTAAATCCACATTTATGGGCATAGAGCTTAGATATTTGGCATGTAGCATTGTTTAGTAGACCGCTACCAAGATTGTTCAAATTTGGAGCCCCGGGTTAAAATTAACCCCGCAGGGGTGGTCACTTAGTTTTGCATAGGCTTATAAAGGAAAAGCTTTAAAAATCTTGTTCTCTGAAACCACAAGGCCTAGAGCTTAGATAATTGGCATGTAGCATTAGCTAGTAGACCTCAAGAAAGTTTGTTCAAATTATGCCCCTGGGGTCAAAATTGACCTTGCCCGGGAGGTCACTTGTTTACAAAGACATATATAGGAAAACCTATTTGGAATATAACATCTATGATCTTCCACCAGGCAAGTGGACTTGTACCAAGGTGAGCGATATAGGGCCATCTTGGCCCTCTTGTTAATTATGTAATTTGTTTGTCTATGTCATAATTATAACACAATTTATATGACAACAAACACAACTGCTTTTAGTTTTTGAGAAGACGACTGATATACGAGTTGTCATTTCAAGACGTGATATCTTTGTAACTTTGAAAGAGATCTCTCAAAAATAGAAATACATCTATCAAATAATGTTAAACAGATGCAAGTAGAAGAGGTATCTCTTAAGGTTCAGGAGATATCTGTCTGTGATACAAAAACATCTCTCAACGTTAAAGAGATATCGCTATTAAAACGAAAGATATCGCTTTGAAATTAGAGATATCTCTTTTCGGAATAAACAGTAAAATCGCATGCGATAAGAAAAAAGTTTACGTATAGAAAGAATGCTTTTGATTTTTTTTACATACAAGTGAAAAACGAATAGTTAACACAATGTATTTTGAAATGAATAAAAACCGATAACAGAAATAAATTACTATTGTCTTCAGAAATACAAAACACATCGGATAAACGTGAAAATGAATTGACCAAACAAGGTTACATCATCCCAGTGACGTCATTAATTTGCATGACAATGTTCTCTTTCAGTTTATCAGTAATACAAAGATTTGAACCAGCCGCACAGATGATGGCATAGTGAGGTCATATTTTTTTTAGAAAACCAGCCTGTCTAATCTGGTGCTGAGAAAGCAAATTATACAATCAAGAAAATAATTCCTCAGAAAATAAAAAGCTTCTACAATGTACAGGAACCTCGTGAGTTATATTGTAAATATGTATTGTAGACGAAGCTCAGTATACATGTATGTATTCCGTCTATCGGTAATTTGGTAAACCAAACGGTTAATACTAGGATCTTAGAACTTTGTTTGATTTGTAGGCGTGAAGGTCAAATGACCCCTATTGATTGTTAAAATCGGTAGATTAAAGGTCAATGTCAAAATGACGTGGGCAGTAAAACGGTTTTCGACCATTAACTTGACCCGTATTAGTTTTGAGATTACAAGGTCAAAGTTCAAAGTCACAGTGACCGTTACATTTAAAAAAAGGTTTCGACTTAGTAGCTTGGCAATGCTTTGACTTTAGATCTTCAAACTTGCTAGGGGTAATGGTTGGTGAAGATTGAATGATTCTTATTGATTTTTAGGTCATAGGGTCAAAGGTCTAGGTCAAATATTCTTTGCATTATAATGTTTTTTTCTATTTCATAGCTCAAAACTGTTTTGAGCTACGGTCTTCAAACTTTGCGAGGAGAAAAGCTTATACAAGGCAGCTGGTCCTTATTAAATTTTTGGGTCACTAGATCAAAGTTTAAAATCAAAGCAACCTTTCATTTTAAAAATGGTTTCGGCCCAATTACTTGAGAATGGTTAGACTTAAGACCTTTATTCTTGTTAAGGTTATAGTTTATTAAGAATGAATTATCCCTATTGATTAGGGGTCACCGGTTCAAAGGGCAATGCCGAAGTGACATTGTGTTTAAAAACCTATTCCGGTTAATTAACAACAGCGGCGACGACGCCGTTAAAAATATATGTTAAATTCTGCTTCTTGCCACTACTTTATATACATTTTCCTGAAGGCTCTTCTTTACTGTTATCCTTCCGTTTAAAAGCATGCATTTGCACATAATTATTTGCGTTATTGTGTGGAAGAAAAACACCAGTATTCTAAACATCAAAACAAATTCTTATTACTAAAAACAATGAAATAATGTTAAGTTGTACGTACATAACTTTTCTTCGGAAGCATATTCTTATCGCGGCCCAGTATAAAATAAATCAGAACAATTCAAACCTTTTTCAAAGAACCACGTCACGTATGTCAGGGGGTTTAAACACTATATTAAAGGAGAACACTTCCGCTGGCCACATAAATGCTTCAACTAATAACGCTATACCGCTGGCTAAGGTTACAAGGTCCGAGACCAGCAAAACTAACATTGGTATTTTAGTTCCATCTACAACTCGTCATGTTAAAAATCCGCTTTTAGAAAAACTAAGTTTAACAACAATTTGCTTACCGTCGATAAATAAAACAATGCAAATTGAATATGCATATAATATATACATTGGAATTGACCAAGGTGATTACTTGGAAATTGTGAAAGACAAATTAGAAAAAGATGATCTACCGTGTAAAGGTTGTTGTGACAACTGGCATGTCATTTACCAAAACAGTCAATGCACTAGCCAGAACAGCCTACAGAGACGGAATGGACTAAAATGATGACACAACATTTGAAACGAAGAACTGGACGTGAGAAGGTTTGGATGTTCTACGAAACTATACACCGCCGAATATTGGTGCAGTTGGACCGACTTGTCATGAAGAAAACACAGCCATTTTGACACATGACATGGTGCATCGTACGCATTCAGAAATATTTACCTTTTATTATCCTCCATATTTAGATAACTGGTGTACCGATGATTGGATAACAAAAGTATACAAACCTGAACGATCATTTAAATTGCAATCTTGGGTTGTCAAACATCATTTAAATTTCCATGGTACTAGATATCACGTTGACTTTAAGAAACAGGTTCGACTTAATAAAACACTAGTGTTTGATCGAGAACGCCTTGCTAAACACTTTTCAAACTTGAAACAATGACCGTTAAGGAGAAAGTTTAGCTGAATTGTAAAATTTCCTTGGAAATAATAGTTTTATTTGCCATGACTTAACAGCGGATTCAACTTATTACTAATACATGTATTTTTATTGAGCTTACTCATGTGTTTAATTGTTGTGTGTTTGTTGTCTTTTACGTTTGCATGTTTTTTAAATATAGTTGTTTTTAACATACGATGCATAGCTTGTCTGCTGCCTCATTTCATTTTATATAGATGCATTCTTCGGCGTGTAAATCTTGACGAGTACTGTGTTTAATTTTGTTTAGGGATTACTTTGTTTATTTTATCTTTTGAATTAGCATAGCAGAAGCTTCACTTGCTAAGCTCATCATGTAAAACTCGTGTTTATTATATTTTGTTTCAGTTTTAAGTAACGTCATAAAGCTTTCATTTTATACTGTTCCTACTATGCCTCTCTATGCATATGAGTTTACTTTACCAGTATTCTAGTCACGAAGATCGTACAACACACACCTGACCCCCAGTGCTAATTCCGGATAATGTAAACCGAACTGGAATGTTATATCTACAGAGTAAATTAAGCTTATATTGATTATCTGAAAGTTTTCTTTATTTAAACAAATAAATACGTTGCAGTTGGCACATCCAAATCAGTAAGTTTTTCTTTTGACCCAACATCACTTATCATTCTAAGACAAAAGTCAAATTAGAATATTTTGAACGATTTCTCTTTCGAAAATACAGTTTTGTAAAGAAGTCACGCTCAATGGCTTCATTCAGAAACGTCTTTTTAGCAATTTTGACTGACGATCAGATTTAGACCATTACTCCCGATTAAATCAAAATACTTAAATTCTAGGTCAAAGGTCAAGGTCATTGCAACATAAGTAAAGAAAAAGGTAATAATCCAGTAACACATTATTGTATCAGGGGTATGGCGTCATTCCCTAGTACAATTTAGCTCGGTGTCTTTTGTGTCTTTTTAATTCAATCTCATTGTACACTTTACATGTACTGGATAAAATCAGCCGAATTGTATAGAAATTTCTGAAAATATTCATGTTCAAGAACTGTATGTCTACTTTTCCGCTTTACTCGCTTTATTACATTGTTCTTATCTTTGGATAAAACACGATGTTCTTATGAACATTTATTTAAAGTGCAAACAGCGTTATAGTTCCCTCAAAAACTTCTTGGAAAATCCCTGCTCACAGAATAGGTTTGTAAGTCTCTATCATACGATATTTTTTTTAGTTTGTTTTTTATTTATCATTGCTTTTGTATACAATTTTGAATAGTCGTTGTTCTCATCTCAACCATTGTACACTTTGTAAATAATATATATAATTTTCCAGATAGAAACAATAGAGTCTGCTATGGAAGAAGAATGACGTGTTCAAATCAAGTATCGAAAGCAAAAGGATTTTGGATTACTTTTTTATTTATTTTTGTCTTAATTATTGTTCAGGACTCGGAGGTGATTCAACTTTCAATTTCAAATGTAATATATGGCACAGAGTATATATCTAACGTGGATAAAAGTGAACAGAATAGTACATATTATCTTTTTGAAAGAACAACTATACATTTGCCAGCTGGTTTAAACACTACATCAAAGGCGAACGGCTACTTGGAAAACGCTACTACACATGGCATACTAGATATTTCAACGACTAACGCACAACTGTTGACTCAGGTTACAATGTCTGGGAACAACAAAATTACAAACTTCGAACGTTTGAACACTACGATTGGTATTTTAATCCCAACTACAACTCGAAAAATTAAGAAACCAATTTTAGAAAAACTTAGTTTAACAAAAATATGTTTACCGTCCATTTACAATACATTGCAAACGGACTATGCATATACAATTTACCTTGGAATTGATAGAGGTGATTATTTGGAAACTGTTGAAAACAAATTAAAGAAAATATTCGATCGAGTTCAGGTTGTTATCACTACCAGTACATCATTCACAAAAACTGTCAATGCACTAGCAAGAAAAGCCTATCAGGATGGAATGGAGTATTTAGTACGAATAAACGATGACACAACATTTGAAACAAAGAACTGGACGTTAGCTGGTTTAAATGTTCTGCGAAACTATACACCGCCGAATATTGGTGTAGTTGGACCGACTTGTCATGAAGGAAATACAGCAATCTTGACACATGACATGGTGCATCGTACTCATTTAGAAATATTTGACTTTTATTATCCTCCGTATTTTGATAACTGGTGGGCAGATGACTGGATAACGAAAGTATACGCACCTGAACGATCTACCAAGTTGAAATCGTGGGTTGTAAAACACCATTTAAGATCTCATGGCACTAGATATCACGTTAACTACAAGCATCATGCTCGGCTTGGTAAAACACTGCTTTTCGATCGGGAGAGACTCGCAGAACACTTATCAAACTCGAAACAATGAGTTTGATTTTTCTAAATTGCAGTGGAACTTCATTGAACAATGTTCTTGGTAACAATTGCTTTATGGCCCCTCAGGTGCATGTTTCTTTAAGTTAGCAAAGCGGCAATGAAAAAATATCAGCCAGGATTTCGAAAGCTTTCTTTATGAGTTCCTGCAGATTCTGATTGATTTAGCTTTTCAGAATTGACGATTGGAATAAGCTTTCAACATTATTTCAGACTTTTCGAGCAATCCCTCTTTTAAAGAATAAAAATTATATATCTAAAACATATTGGATTATTTTCCCAGTATTTTTTTATGAACAACAAAAACATGAATCATGAAAGCCCTCTTACGTCCATTTGAGCTCCACTGGAGATCGATGACACCTTCCAGTTAAAGGTATAACCCTATAACTGATGTCAAACCTCCAAAACGTGAATAATAGAATATGTGGAAGTATCATAACTCCACTTAAGTTCCAGCTATGCACCCTGGGTCATTATCGATAAAATATGAGGTTTAAGATATACTGGAGTACTGTAAACCATTCAATAATCTATGTAAAGTTGTTGTTGTACAAATAATTAGTGGATGCGATTTATTACAGAAAACCTGTATATTGATAAATTATAGTAAAATGGGGCATTTTTCGCCATAGGTTCTTAAAAATAATATTCATTTATCATTTTACGTTCATTGAACACATAATCTATGTTTCGATAATATAATCTGCTACATGTAGATGTAGGGAGTGCCCCTTTAACTGGAATATCATATCCAAAGACCTACGTAAATCCCGATCCTCCCAGAAGTTTTCTTTATAAAACTAATCCTGGTGGAAATAAGCCCCTACAAATCAACAATATATTTTGTCGACTCAACGTCACTCAAACAATCAAAAACAAAAGTTAAATGAGAATATTTTTAGTTTAAACTGTTTAAGAATGGAAAAAGGAACCCTTTACTGACTTTTTTCAAATCTGCATTTATTAAAAAATCCTTGAAGATGGTAATGTTATGACCATTATACAATAATCTTATGATATAACTACTTCTACGAAACAATTTAGATTTTAAGACAATATCATTTATGATTTAAAACATGGTTCCGGGATAAACTATCATGTGAGAATGACGAACGATCTAGTAGTCTAAAAAGAAACATATTTCATTTCTTTTGCAAACCTTTTAAAGGGACATACCCTATGACTGATGTCTAACTAAATAGCCTCCAAAACATAAATAATAGAATCTTTGGAAGTATTATAACTTAACCCCAATGTTTCAGTTATGCATTCCAAGTCATTTTCGATAAAATCAGCATTTTGAAATATACATTGTATTGCAGTACATTGTACCGTAAACCAAATCACTAAATGTGATTAATACCCCCGAAAGACTACTTTATAAACTGAGGAAGTTCGTAGTAACAGAATACCTTCCAAAAAAAACCACTAAAATAGAGATATTGTTCTTGGCAATAACTCTGTAATTAGTCAAGATAGAGTTATGGTTTTTGTACACTGCACTTCCTCTCATTGTGCTGGACCATTGTACGAAGTTGTATTGCATTTCAACCAGTAGTTTTCGAGTTATACTCTGCGACAAGGAAAAGTAACAAAGGGCAATAACTCTGTAATGAGTCAAGAAAGAGTTCTGGTTTCTGTACACTGCACTTTCTCTCATTGTGCTAGACCATTTTATGAAGTTGTATTGAATACCAACCAGTAGTTTTCAAGTAATGCTCCGGACAAGGAAAAGTAACAAAGGGCAATAACTCTGTAAATACTCAAGATAGAGTTCTGGTTCTTATACACTGCACTTCCTCTCATTGTGCTAGACCATTTTATGAAGTTGTATTGAATTCCAACCGGTAGTTTTCAAGTAATGCTCCGGACAAGGAAAAGTAACAAAGGGCAATAACTCTGTAATGAGTCAAGAAAGAGTTCTTGTTCCTATGCACTGCACTTTCTCTTATTGTACTTGACCATTGTATGAAGTTGTATTGAATTCCAACTGGTAGTTTTCAAGTTATGCTCCGGACAATGAAATGAAACAAAGGGCAATAACTCTGTAATTACTATAGATAGAGTTATAGTTCTAGTGAACTGCACTTTCTGTCAAAGTGCTTGATCATTGTATGAAGTTGTATTGAATTCCAACCAGTTGTTTTCAAGTTATGCTCCGGACAAGGAAATGTAACAAAGGGCAATAACTATGTAATTACTATAGATAGAGTTATAGTTCATGTGCACTGCACTTCCTCTCAATGTGCGTGACCATTGTATGGAGTTGTATTGTATTCCAACTAGTAGTTTTCAAGTTATGCTCTGGACAAGGAAAATGTAACAGACCGCCTGACCGACCGACCGACCGCTCGACCGCTCGACCAACCACCGGGTGACTCCTATATACCCTCCCCCCCCCCCCTCCACACCAAACTTCGTTTCGGTATTATAATATCTGAGCTACTATCAAATAACAAGTTTATCTGTTTGCAGACTATGCTTAAAGTTAACTCGCCATAAGCTTTGATTGTTATGACGTTCAAAAATAATTTCAAACGCTTAGAAGAACAGATCGGATAAATGGGACTTAAATCCCACATTCCATCTGGAGTGGGTCTCGATAGCGATCGGCATGATTTGTAAGAACTTGTTTTGCAATAGAGAATATATGGTCTATAATATTATGGCACCCACACATCAAACAGTGTAGGACCATACGTTTGGGTAAATTAAAATTTCCTCCAAGGAAAGCTTCGGCTTGCGCTTCCTGTAGTAGAAACACTTAAAGTGGCACTCCCTACATCTAACAGATTATATTCTCTAAACTTTGTTGTGTTTAATGAACGTAAAATGATAAATAAATACAATTTCAACGAAGAACCTATGGCGAAAAATACCTCATTTTACCACAATTAATCAATTTATAGGCTTTCTGTAATAAATCGCATCCACCCATTAATTGTCTCTTTAATTGCTATCGAATAGTTCGATAAATCTACAGTCCTGTCTTCTGAAACCGGTGAGGAGACTAACTAGACTGATGCACACACTGAGTGGTAGATACTAACTTAATTGAATTTACATCGTAAATTACTTAGCCATTTTTTCTCTCGTTTTGGTCACGATCTAGTGTTTGGGCAAATAGTAGTGCGTACATCTTTCAACTTTCTTACGATATCTTTATTGTTTTACAAATCTATTAGCTTTCAACTCCAACTCACACGTATATTGAGTTTCTAATTGGTCTTTTACCTTTCACGTTCAACAAACAAGCTGACGCGCTGCTTATGTTTATAATAGCGAAATAAGGAGTCGACAATTAAGAATAGACACGATACTCCATTGTACCATCAGGATGGGCTGTTTCCATAAGATTGGACCCCCTGCCCCCATTATCCGCTCCTGCAAAGCAACTGTCACAACATAAACAAATACAAAAAAACAAGGAAACGATGTTAAATAAAGCTTTTTTCTAAGATTTACACTATATAAATATTATATGACAGCATGTGTGACATTGATATTGTCAACCCGAGAGCAGAATGTCAGCCGAGGCGTAAGCTGTTCTGTTTCGAGGGTTGACAATATCAATGTCACACATGCTGCCATATGATATTTATTGTATTATACGGAACTAAATTAAGTACATAAAAAAGTTTTAAAATGTTTTAATTCATTTAATTAAACAAGTTTAAAAAGGTAAACAAAATATCACATATATCAGGAAGATTAAAATTCCACTGTTAACAATGCTAATTAAATTCCTTCGAAAACTGTTTTTTATTGTACTTGACTGTTCTTTGTGTTTTTGTTTTGTGAATAGTGACGTCACTGCTGTATGTTTATAAGGGGGGCAATCACGTCATGATTTAGCTAAAATATTGAAGCAGTTATTTGCCCTTATATGACATTTAAAATATCACTGCGGTCACATGACCTGACAGACAATTTTCGCTTGGTCACGTGTCAAAAAGGTTGAAAATGTTTCTGATAGCTTTCGGGTGGGTTTACCATTGTACACAATGAGGAAAAAATAACAATATTCTTCACCGCTGAATTATGCAGAGCTTATGCGATGGTGGCTTGTTCGTCTGTCCGCCTGTTCGACTGTCTGTCTGTAAATGTTTCCTTGAAAACACTCTATAGGTCCCGATTTTCATTTGACTTTGATGAAACTTGCAGGTCAGTGGTTTAAAGGTCAAGGTCACATTGACCTCTGATAGCATTTCCTTGATAATACTCTACAGTTCAACATTTTTAATCAAATTTCATTAATTTTGCTCAAAAGGTTGCCTGTAAATGATCACTATTGATTTGGGGTCAGTGGGTCAAAGAGTAAGGGGGCGGTGGTGTAGAGGTTTAGGAGTCTGCCGCTCATCCCGGAGGTTGCGGGTTCGAGACCGACCAAGGTATCGGCCGTACCTCCTCATATGACACCAGTACTTGGTTTTTCCAGGAAACGGACTTGAGAGTGACTCTAAAAGCTGAAAGCTTTCTTCACAATCGAGCTAAAATAAATTAGTAAAAACATAAAGGGTAAGGTCACAGTGACCTCATGATCTTCAAACTACCTTGGATTATTGGTTTTACTGAATAGACGATCCAACTGTTTTTGGGGTCTGTATGTCAAAATTCAAGGTCATAGTGACCTCCATTAAATTTTCCTTGATAACACTCTCCAGGTCACGATTTGTATTTCACTTTCATGAAACTTGCTCAGACGGTTGCATGTAACATGTAGATGATCCCTATTGTTTTGGGGTCAGTGGGTCAAAGGTCAAGATCACAGTGACACGTGAAAATTATTTCAGCTTAATTTTTACAGATCTTATTATTAACAACAGTCTTGAAAGCTCATGATGATCGGTCTTACTGATTAGATGATCCCTACTATTTTGAGGTCAGTGGGTCAATGGTAAGGTCACCGTGACCTCTGACAGCTAAATATGTTCACATAACTTACTCAGAACAGTCCAGTCAGAGCGATACTGGCACTTTTGGGCTTCTAGTTAAGACAAGGTAAAGAACGACTAATGCCCAGTTGCATGAAGGCCTCTTAGTATACAAAGACTATCCGCTAAAAAGGTCGTTAATTACATCGAAGTTAAGTTAGATTGCACGTATTTTTTTTCAATCCTTTCTTAAATACTCGGATGTAAAATGCTATACATCATATTTAAAACCATCTTTTCTGTCATACAGTGCAAAAAAATAGAGACAATAGAAATATAAACTTTTCTCGAGAAAAATCTTATGCAATACTAAGTTGTAGCTGACCTAAATTTCTTTGCATGAAACATTTTTGATAATAGATTGAGTAGATCTTGAGGGGATCAAAGACTGCTACATCAAGTGGTTGCAGAACGTGTGAAGAAGTAGGGGTAGGCAATACGAATAAAAGAACATGTCGCTCCTTCGCCAAGTCAATTGAATTTGGGGATATGTGTGACGTGTGCGCATCAAATACTTGTAACAGCAATATTGGATCATTTTGTGATCAACCTCCGCCGACGTGAAGAAGGAAGTGGTCCTCTAAGTACTGCCTGAATATGCTAGCATTGAACCATCCACACACAGTCAGACATATATAACTCCACGTGTTCCCTGGGTTGCTTCTTTGAGTTGGTCGTCACTTAACCTTTTCTCCTTGGGGATGTATGGCGGCACACACAGTCAGACATATATAATTCAACGTGTTACCGGGTTGCTTCTTTGAGTTGGTCTTCACTTAACATTTTCTCCTTGGGGATGCATGGCGGCAGCAAGTTTCCTACAGTATTTGCGCAAACCGATTAAAGTGGCTGTGATTGTCCTCGGTGATGTCACTGCGTGTGGGTTACTTCCTGGTGTAGCAATTATATTTAGTTGCCGTTGATCTGGTTTGAGACCAGTCACGTCGAAATTGTAGATGAGATGCGGTTTATCCTGAAGACCATTATTGTCCATGATCGAATGCGTCAGGTGTATTGCATTTGCTCTGGTTGTGTTCAACTTTCTGGGTACGATAACACCATCGGGCAGGGAACGAATGGAATAGAGCCAGTTGTTGCTAAGTGACTTGCTGTCTTTTGATTGCACAAGACTGTACATAAGATATCCCACAAGATGCTGGAACTGACGGTTACAGAAGACATACCTTAGTTGGGCCAACACTTCAGCATATTCTACCAACACTTCAGAAGGACGTTGAGGCTTACATAATGCGTATGCGGATTCGATAAAAAGGCAGTATTGAAACATGTATTTGGGGTCATTTTTGAATCATTATCTAAAAGTGTACCTAAAGGCAATTGTCTTCTTGACAAAATTGAAGCTACAAGTATAATTGAAGATATGTAATATTATAGTAATTAAAATTTACTGTTGCCGGCATATCTTTTGCCAATTTACATAATTACGGAATTAAATTGCGCGTTTTCTTTCAAAATGTACATATTCTTATAGTTGAATATAACTTTAAAATGAAAGCGCATTAAGGTGATAAGTTATACAATTGTACCTGGTATGTTAATGGATGCGTTTACAGGTGTTATCTGGCTTCAGCCTATCTTTGAATATTATAAAATATTGCAACTGATTTAGCTTTGTTATTTATTCATTCAAGTTATATTACCCCTCAAATTTCAATATTGTGTTATGGTCAAGCACGAAGCTAAAACAGCGGGGCGTTAAACAGTATTGTCTCTAATTGATAGGCATTCGAATTAATATGGTCACTTTGAGCGATAATATCACTTAAAGCCGTAGAAGAGCCATCTTTTAAAAACGATTTTACATTTTGATAAATCATTTTCATACTTGAGATTACAAATCAAATGACTAGAATAAAATGCTCACAAGATTACTACTTTATTGTAATTCTCACACATATTGAAATGTCTGGCGGAACCTCATTTATTTTAGTCTTATAAACTCGACATTGTAATGTCAGCGCTTATTTGTTCTTACTACTCCGTTTTTGTCCATATGCAGTTTGCACTGTGTCTTTAAGAAAGGACAAATAACTTTATTTATATATATATATTTGTTCTATCATCTTGGTAAATAAAACATTTTCAAAGAAAAGTAGTTAATTGACATTTAGATATTGATCTTCCTCTTCAGAGAATTATGTAGGGCTATTTTTGCAACGTTGTAACACACCTAAACTAGAGAAGGTTGAAACCAATGTATATTTTGCTATCTTGTAGATGTAAATACCTTCGCTTGTGCTTCCATCCACCATTTGTTTATATACTAGTATAACATAAAAGTGATTTTATAAGCTCAGCTCAGTACATTTACAACAAGTGCCGATATTTAAAGCATGGTCTGATTCGAAAACACTGAGTTATAAAATAATAGATTGTACTATACCGATATCCATTTCATTTTCTGCAATTTACCTTTCATAAATAATGTGAGCTACTGCCATTAAACAGATTTAAGCGTGGTATACCTGTGTTTTCCACCTCCATCAGAAGTAGTAGATTGCACTTACCATATGCTAAACGTACACGTTTGACAAAGATTTACGCATCCTACACACGCCTTTACAAGAACACAACCGTAAACAGATTATAAGAATATTTTGAACTGAAAATACGTCCATTCTCTCATGTACAATGTCAAAAATAAAATGTTTAAACGACATCATCAAAAGTGACTTAAGGTGGTATGCGCCTTAAATATTTTGTTCGAATTTTCTCATGAATTTTACCCTGTGCATAATTGAAGATATTTCTGATGGAAATCCGATTTCAATGTTTTGATATCTCTTACAGTTTCTATGCTGTTGTGCTTCAAACATTGCCACTGACGTCACTTTTTGCACAGAATGCTATTTCATATTATTCCCCGAGCTTTGCTTCACCGCGCTTTTAAATTTAGATTTATAGACAATATAAAATAACATGCGCCTTGCATTAAAGACGTTCTTTAAAATGGTATAAAATTTGATGACAAAATTTCGACGCTTGAGACGCTAGTCGCGATTATGTGACGTCAAAACGGTTAATTTATATCAGTGTTTTGCTTAAAAGTTTGCCTTACAATTGAAGTTATTAAAAATCAGCTCGATGAAAAAACGCACACGTTTGATATGCTGTATAAAAATATTTTACAATCATTTGATATGATAAAAAGGATTGGTCACCGACTTACTATTTTTACAATTCCACGAAATTTCACCCCTACCCAAACATAGTTTTGACGTTGTGATGTACTGGGAGTTACTTTGCACGTCTTCTTTTTTGCACAGGGATAAGTTGATTTACTAACAGGCTCATGTTTTTCAAAAGAGTAATTTATATTCTAGGATGTGCTATTTTAAAAGCTACGAATCTTTATCTGCCTAAAACAATTTATAGGTTAATGTGATCTTTGATCAGTGCTTTTCTGCAGCGTTTAGATCGGATTTTCACCCTCCCGTCATGTACATAGTAACAAAATGCGGTACCATACATGTAACTCTAATAGAATTGATTCAGATGCTCTAGTGGCGACTTGATATATATATAACAAATACTTATAAAGGTAGAAACATTAATACAATAATTCAGTATTTCCATGACTGAGATTGGTGCAAACAACCAATGCAAGATCGGATATAGACACATAAAGAACAAGATTTTATTTTGTAAAGAAAAACTACATTAGTTGCTTATCTAATTGTTCCGTGGTATTTTTATTTTTTCTCATTTCTGTCAATGCAAAAGAAGGAACTCGTGGAAAAATAAAACACGTCATATAAACAGCGATATACAAAATACAATGTGAATGTTTGTGAATGTTTGCTTGTGATTAGCACCTGTTAGTGTTAAATGATATTTAATTCGAATTTATCACAGTAGAAGTAATTTTTCACCTCCTCACTGAAAGAATCGCCTTAACGGGGTCTGTATTCCCCATTCACTCCAAGCGTCATCTGATTAGTTTGAAGAATACACAGGTCTACATACCTTTGTGGGTTTTTTTTAATTTTCAAGCTAAGTATGCACCTGTAAGTTTTCGAAAATATGTCCTTTCAACACCATATGTATTTCTTTTTTCTCCGGTGCAAAGCACAAGCATACGAAATCTCAGTTTAAAGTCTAGGCTGAAAAGACAGCTAGTAACTTTTGTTTGTGGGAGATTGAGATCAATTTCGCCGCCATTAGTTTCACGTGCGAGTCTTTTGTTTTAAAACAACAAATAATTTGTTTTCGCTCGATTTTTTTTATTTATCGTTCTCCACACACAAACTATAATCAACCGAATCACTAATGGGTGGAAATTCATTAGTGGTACACGTATCATGCGGACAAATTAACCTGACCCTGATCTTTTTGCATCAATATATCTTCCAGCGATTACTCCAAATAAATAACTTTCCGTAAGTGCGAGATGATGGATATTGTAGGTGCAATAAAATTGATTTATATTTTCCTTATTACCGACGATAAAGGTTGTGTGAAGAATTCAGGTCTAGCAGCATGCGGGTTCGAATCTATGAAACATAATTTTCGACATTTCGACATGTAGTGCGACTGAACGCGCATTTATACTAACTAAAAACCCAGAAATTCTTTATAAGGCGCTGACAAAGAGTGGGTTAATAAACTGCAGATGTGACGTAAGCTTATAGCATTTATTTAGCGTAATATGAAATAAAATCATATGCTTTGAATATTAAAAGTTTTAATTATTTCTTTAGCTCCCTGGGTAAACTTTCCAATACTCCTGACAGGCGCTGGTTTAAGAGAGACTGATGCATTGCATATACACAGGAATCCGGGTACAAGACCCTAGCTCTTTTACAAATAAGACCTCTTGGTTCTTTTACATGCTCGGTGTATAGCACCGATACACGTGAGACTACCAATTGGTTTCTAACCAGTTCATCTCTAGATGGGTGGAAAACACTAAAAAGTGTTTCTGTTATTTCCAATGCCCCGGCCGGGATTCGGACCGGGGACCTCCGGATTAGTAGTACCATCGCATCACCCATCCCTTCTATTTGTTTTATCTGTGTAAAACAATTAACAATGTCACCAGACTTGCCACGTGCATGTTCGTAAGACGAAACCGAAGATAATATGAATCAACTGCGAAACTATGTTTTTTTTTATATCAGAAGGTTCCGGGCCCGTAATTATAACTCAACTCAGTTTCGTGCCTAAACTTCGAATCAATATAATATTAAAACATTTAATAAATTCTTAGTTAAAATGTGTCTAACTTGCTTTCGATAAGAATTTGAAATATCTTTCAAAATTGCTTCTCTAGTTATCTAAAAGTTTTATAACCATGGGGCATGGTTAATTTGCACGAGTGATAAACTCATTCACATCTTGGTGTTGTGCTAGGTTCATTGCCGTAGGGCACATCCCATGTGTCCTTGCCGGGGATCGCACTCTGGTCTTCTGCCACATAGGCCAATACGGAAATACGGAAAAAGTTAACTGTCTCATCCTTATCCACATATCTACCCATATCTATTTCTGTTTTGAAATCGTGCAATGTTAATGTTTTTCTTAAATAATCGATAGATAGCAGTCTTTCCCTTCTGTGTATCCCTCTGTAATGTGGTTGTCTTTCTATGATTTGTGTACGTCATTTTCACGTTTATAACCTAAGCACTACATATATGAAATCTTTGGATATAAAACTTGTGACGGAAAACTGATTTGCTATCTCACACTTCCAACCTGTGATGATTATAAAATATGAAAGATAATCTAAACGACCAATTTAAAGTGAAGAAAACATTTCTTTCTTACCTGCCATTTCGAACAATCAAAATCGCTATTATTAAACATTACGATGGCATTTTTATTCATCCATGCATTATGACTGAAAGAGGTCATTGTTATCACGGAAGGGAAAAGGTGAAGTTCTGGAGAGAACACTGTAGGGAGACGCCGAAGTGTAGTGTAGAGCGGGACACCTCTTCGAAGGTTGCCGGTTCGAACCCATCAGCGGAATTTGACCGGGACCCGTTAATTCCTCCTGTCTGTGCAACAACTGGTCATATACCAGGAAATTCCGTCAATATTATGTTATTATGGCATGAAGTTTCGACAATTGAGTAAATAATTAAAATTAAATAAGGTAGATATTTTCTTCAGGAAGTAGAATTTTATTTTACGGTATGTAAATACGTAATCATTATTTACATACTGCTTATTTCATGTTTTTAAATCATTAATATTTTGTTATAAACAGTATTATTTATCTGAAAAAGTATCAAGTTGTGCATAAAATTTTCCATATATTCTAAAGACACATGTGAAAATTGCTTAAACGCTTATGTCAGACATGGGGTAGGGGTACGAAAAGGTAAAATGACGAAATATTCGAGTCGGTGATCCCTATTTATTACAATGTCAACTTATAGAAAAATAGGTTTTACAAAACATATTGAACTTTAACGTTTTTTCATCGAGCCGATTTCTTACAAGTTAAATTTTACGCTAAAATTTTAACAAACCTCGAAGTCATCTATTTCCATTTTGACGCCACAAATCCGTGCATAGCGGTTTCAACGTCAAACTTTTTAAGTCGAAGTTTATATCAGTGTGTAGATCAAATTTAAAGATACAAGATAAAATCAGTAGGTTGAAAATAAATAACATAGGCAAAACGCTATAGCTTAAAACCTTTTGGCAGTGTAGGAAAGCGCGCTGGTAAAAAGGTGACGTCAGTAGCTATGTTTGGAGTACTATTAAAGAAAAAGTTTAAAAGATATTACAACAAGAAGTTTCCTGTGCAATGAAATATACATGGTGCAAATGTGAGAAGAAAACTCGAGAATTTAATTTGAGGCGCATTCCACCTAGTTGTTCAATAATGTATTACGATATTCCGATAGTGTATGATAACAAAAACAATATCGGGTAAAAGACTTTAAATTATTCGGCCTGACTAGTTTTCTTTTAGCGTCTCTGGTTTAACTAGTTGTGATCAAAACCGCGTAGGAAAATAATGATTTACAGAACATATACCTTGTTAATTTTCTTTTATTTATGTTGTATTCTAAAAATATTTTTGACACAAAATCAATTATTGAATCATGCCAACAGCAAAGCCTGCTGGTTTTTCCCCTTATATTGTATTTTATAAATGTGAACTACGTTCAATCTGTAGGATTATTTTATACTAAAATTGAGGGTGTTACTTAAACCTGGACCGGAAGAAGGTTATTTGGTTTTAAAAGTAGAGGATGAGTGTCTTGAAATACGTGCTATATTTGCGTTTGACTGACGTCACTCACAAATAAAAACAACATTTTCCTTATATGTTTACTTTGAAACATAGCCACTTGTGTTAGAATTAAAGCCGCAGTGTGTACCTTTTCTGCTGTCATTGTTCACAGCTGTCGCGAGTAAGTGTGGTTGTTGTGGAGTGCTGTGATTGATTGTGTTTACTTTATTTGCATAATCTTTAAGATGCACAAACTATTTTCTGTAATAGGCATCTGTGCCAGTTACCCGAAGTGACGCATCTGAACCAAGTATCTCATGGAAGAAACTTTTTCTTGCATACCGTCTTGCACTGTGAAATAGATATTCAAGAACAAACTTATCGAAATGATGCATTTTGATATAAAAACAAACGTTCTTTAGATGCTATGTATGGGAAAGTGACGTCACATTGTTTATAACGTTACGTCACAAGTAAGCACGTAAGTCGTTTTATACGGGGAGGGGGGGGGGGGTGTAAGATGAGATTTTCCATTAAAAACTGCAGATAACCCCATCTGGTATGCAAGAATAACTCTGCCGTTACTGGTCAAGTGGTTACACAATACAATCAAGTATGTATTCGGACTATTTTTCATAACAGACCCGGTCAAAAAATAAAATTAAGGAGCAAGGCTACACTTGCCAACTGATATTCATTCAAAGTTACGGCGGTTGGTAAAAGTCTTTCAAGGATTAAATGGCCCTCAGAAGCTACATAAATGAACGATAAACGTAACAGTAAAAATTTCGTTGGAACTTGGAGATTGTGAAAATTTCACGATACCACACATGTGACGAATTCCACGTTTCAACAAGGCAGTCCCCAATTATACTTCAAATAAAGTCTCAATAACTCAAAAACACAGTAAGTCCTTTTTGAATATAAGTATTTTGTTTCTTATAGTTTTCATTATGGTAATCACAATTGCTGCAATGTGTTCAAGGTTTCTTTTTCTTTGTATTACATGACGTATGTTTTCATTGCCTTTTTATAATGTTTAGTTATAGGGCAATGGTTATAGGGGAATGGTTATAGGGGAATGTAACGGAATGAATATAGGGAAATGGTTATAGTTATAATGTTGTCCATTGCCGCCCAGAAGTCGGTAGATTGAGAAACATTTCATACTTAACTTAAAAATCATTATATTAAATCGTTTGCTTTCATTTTTGAATAGGCCTACAATATGTAAAATCATTTGTATGATTAACAAAGTGTAAAATATTTCATTTGAAAATGTAATATTGCGATTTTAACAGATGCTTCAGCGAGATGTTCGTGTAAAGACTCTGTTAGTTTAAATGGATTTCGCTCTCGCCTGGAAGAGAACATTTGGTTGATAAGGATTTCCGTATAGATCTATATAGTCCAGACAGAAAACAATTAATTTTACTAAGGAAACAGGCAAGTGATTTACTTAATAAATGATTTTTACTCTCTATCTACATGCACAAGACAGATGCACAAAATCAGCTTCTGTCGGAGAAAATCTAAATTTTGTTAGACTAAAGTTTAAACACCTGTTGCTGATCCAAAAGACAGTTTATTTTTGTTGTTTCTCCACAATAGGCACCTACAAAATTATAGTTCCTTTCTTAAATATTATCTATATGTCAAAGAAGACACCATATATTATTCAAGGTATTTGCAGAAATCTTATACGGATTGGTTTTTAGCATTAACTGTTAAACATATGTATATATTTATTATGTAATATAAAAGACCAGTTATTCTACAGCAGCGTAACTAACTCCGATGTGCACGTGACCCTTCATACCTAAATTTTATAAAGCCAAAATATAAAGATATGTCTTACTATAATATTTGTCTCAGTAAAAACAGAGCGGGCTGTATAGGAGCTCATTGAAAATATATTGTTCAATGATTTACAGTCAATTTTATAACGTTCCAGCTTTTCATTTTGATGTAGGAAAATGAAAGACCTGATGGCTATATTGCAGTGTTTTAAAAATGACTTTAGAACAAACGACTATAGAACACGGACTTTATAGCTGGCAGTGATGTAACTGCTGTGCATTTTCTCACATTACATTTATACTCCTACATGATAATGATTTTACATAAATAAGTCTCCGATTTTGAGAGTTGATAAACAAGGTGTAATATCCGTATTGTGCAAGTAATGACACAATGTGTTTTCTGCATAGATAGCTTTATTTAGTTGTAAATAATTAGAAAACGTTTATCTGGAGCAAAGCGCATGGTAGATATTGCACACACCAATGCATCCATGGAGATGAAATGTAAATCAAAGATCTTTCGAAGCTGCTCGCTCTCTGTTGACGTTGAAATGATATACTAATACATACATATAAGACTAAAGGCTTGAATCAACATAAGAAGTACAAATCTAATAAGGAATTTGCAAAAATCCATTGAAAGTGCTGGTTTTACGGCACCGCTACACTATATGTTAATATTGAATTTCAAAAGCGTTGCAGAGCGTTTGCAACGCTTTATCATTTGGTAGCATTATTTCAATTCTACAAATATACTTCACAGGAATTTATACTGGAACCTTTCGGTATGACTATATGTTGTGAAATATGTTATTTTCATACAGTTTGGACAACTTTAATTTTTTAACCAAAATCTGAGTGCGAGCAGGTTTAAGTTCCACAATGGAAACAATAGCTTGCTCTAAATTGTGTTATGCTTGATATCTGGGGCATCAACTGGTTTCTCTTGTGCATAATATTGTACATGTATTTAATTGTTTTTTCTATATTATGACTGTGAATCATGTAAAACAATGTATTACTATATATATGTTTCCTTTGCAGAAATAAATCTATCTAGCAAACCAAAAAAAAAAAAAAGAAAACAAAAATACATCTTTCGAAGAGATACCTTAAACAGTTTTGTAAAGAAAACAGTTTATTACAGTGATCCTTACACATTCATTGGACAAATTCTGCAAAAACTTTAATCTTTAAGATAACGTTGTGCACTTACTGTTTTTTGCTTTGCCAACAGCTTTCAACGTGCAAACGATCTTTACCGGGTTCGTTATGTATAAAACTTGATAAGATCTCTAATCTTCAACAATACTGACGAACACCTTTCATTGTTCAACTTGAGCTACTGTATAGTTTACAACACAAATGCAATGATGTTTTAATACTGGTTATACATTCTTACAAGTAAAGGTAAGTACAGTAGATTTATGTAGTATGTTTATAAAATAAAATCAGCTTCTGTATCAAGTAACTGTCAAACAGACACAAACAGTGTGCATATAGTTTTTAAATCACAACATGTATACATGTATTCATAAATTTATCCTGATCTTTCAAAGCAACAGTTACTGTTAATTTAAGCAGTTCTAAAAATCATATAAGTCACTGATTAGATAAGAAGGTTTAATTGTTTATCTTTAAAATTATTTACACTGAAACTACTGTCTTACACAAATTTACATTATTGACCGTGACCATTAGTTACTCTAGTCCAGGCTGCTGAGCTTTTGACCCACACAAAATTCATACAGAAATGATGTTTGCGTCATCTAATCAACTTATCACTTAATTCTGTAATTTGTTTGTCTATGACATATTACACAATTTATAAATTGTTTCAAAATCTGCTAACTTTGAGTCGGCTTTAAATAATGATTTGAATTAAACCGAATGTTTGCTTGAGTAAATATTGACTCACTGTTCAAAAGCCACTTATTAAGATACGGATGATATCTTCGAAAACAAACTAAAATGAGCCGTGACATGACAAAACCAACATAGTGGTCAAAGTTCACTTTTTCAACTTTTAAAGTCTTTTAAAAGAACAATCCTTTACAAATCTTTTGACACCAGTCTTATGATTTTATATCGATTAGAAGTTGCTCAAAAACCTTAATCAATGAGGTAGGTGCAGCGGTAAACAACGAAAGAAACGACGTTCGTGACGTCGTTTATTTTGAAGCAGCGTAAAAATTTGATGACTTAATGGGTTCGGTACGTTTTGGGCTGATTTTTGGCCCGTGCTTGTAACTCAGTGAATTTACAAATATCATTGGGTTATCATTTTCGCGAAGAATACCTAAAAATAAAAAAAAAATGGAAAATAGAAAACGGGACATAAATTCGCAATTTAACATCAGTGACGTCGCATACACTACACGTCGCATCTTAGTATTAAATATTTCTTGATTTGTCAATGATGTTCTACAAGTATGTGAAATGTAAGATAAGAAAATAGAGATCAAACAGAATGTTGTTATACGATAACATCGTAAGTTGAATAACAACAGTCTTTCGTCTTGTCTGGAATCTGTAAATATCAACGTATGTAGAGATTTATTTGTCTGTCAATTTTTCCTTTTTTCAATACCTTTCGTAGTTAAATAAAGCCGCAGTTTCCGGACTTTACAAAGCTATATCACATTTTGGCGTGAGTTTCGATGCAAATTTCATTTCTTTTACTTACTAAATACACATGTTAGAATAGAATATGAGAGACAGTGCGCCAAACCCAGAATTTTTGTTTCTGTGCAAGCATAAGTTTGATCGGAAGTTATACATGTATATAATACGGTGAAAGCAGGCGCTTGAATATTTATCATTTATATGCAAAAAGCAAACACCTGATTTCCTTCTATTTAAGTGTCTTTGCAAAGCTGTTTATCTATAAATAATGTTAACAATTTTATTTATCTACGTCGGCTTACTTTACGTAAAGAGGTTTCAATGTTTCTAATTGAATTCGTTTGCCTACAGAACGAGCTCGATCCTCATGCAAACTGGTGCAGACGATATTTTCATCAGATAAAGCTATTCATCATGAGAATAAATTAGAATAAGCACAACATGTTTAAATCACCGAGTTTCTTATGAATTTTGTTCAGTTTTAATATACTAAATTTAAGAAACAGTCATTTCCAACATGTGGTTTATGTATTTCAAAATACACATAACGGAGTTTCCAATCATTATTATACTATATATGTTCATAATATTTACACTGCTCTTACATATAATAATGTATTTTGCGATAAGAAATCTCGAAACTACTCCTTGTGAGCAGACAGGGACAGGTATCGTTTCGACGAATATGTCTGTCGTTCAAATGATAGTCCACCTGCGGGTAAGGCTTGTGTCAAACGCAGTGCTCTCGTTACATTGTACTGACGATAGAAAACGACGAGAGTTTTGTTTTACAAACAACGATCATTAGCAAAATATTACTTATTAACTTGATTTTACAGGTCACGCATGTAACAGCATCGTACTGTCTAAAATAAAAGAACCCAGCGTCAAAATTTCACGAAAGAAGAATAATTAAAATATTAGATATACTTTTTCGGACCTTTTGTTTCTGGTAGTTCGTAGTAATGAGTTTTTTTTAATATAAACTTTATTGTTTATTATACGCCGAATAACCCGGTAATATTCATATGTCATGATGAACACTAAAAAATTGCAAACCCGGCCTCGACCAATCATATGCTGTTGCCACGGATCTGCATATGTAGTTCAATCTGTAATGACGTGCAATAATAAGTAGGCCAAAACATACCTATTTTTATTTTGTCATTAGGAGAAAAAAATGCTGATATATATTGTTAGTCTGGCCATTATCCGCAGCACATTTCTTGATACAGACTTGGCAGACATATACATGTATGTGTTTTAGTATGCACTGCATATCACGTTACGCTGCTTTCGGTTTCATCTCATATGCTGTATACTTCTGGAAACAATGAAAGTAGAACTTTCAGAGATCACGCGCAGGAATCGCCCTGTCTACAAACATGCGCATGAATTTCTTCTCTTTTTATTTTTATTTTTTGTTTGCTTATGAGAGGTCGATTTTAGGCATTCTCTACCTTATTTTGCCGACATGTCTGCTTTATGCCTATGAAAAAATATTTGCACGCGGTCAAAACATAATTTCTCAGGGGTCTGTCAACGAACGAGGGTAAAACGAAAATTTTCAAACCTGGTAAAATCGTGCCAAAGGTCATTTTCAAGGTTGTCTAAAAGTGTCAGCATTTGCCTCAGACGTCTGAGTTTTCAATATTCAGGAGCTGTTGGCATAGCCTTTATGATATACAGACAAAATGTGTTGCATACGGTTACTTCTATAGTTATATATATATATACGTAAAAAATTCAAAACATGTGCCGGAAAAAAGTTAAATATATTAAAAGATAAAAACACAGTCCATGAGATAATTAAATTATTATTTGCCAACCGGTTTCGCTTTCCTGCTCATCAGGGCAAATATGGCGTCAAAATATGTGTAATTGCTTAGAAACGTACACAACGTACGTCAATATTGATGACGTCAGCTATATTTTTTAGTCTAAAAGTAGGACGTCAATTAACGCTATTCAATTTTGGTTCAAAAATGTTTATAAAATATTGCTCTCTAGACAACCTAGCTGAAACGTTATTGCTATGAAATTTATAAAATGGATAAATATAAAATTTTGGGTCTCTTTTGGCGCATGTATTTAAATGTTCACTTAAAGGTAATTGTCTCGTTGACGGGTCTCTTATCTGTTGTGCGTGAACTGTTCTTCTGTTTCTAAGTTTGTCTCCTGTTTGACCTATATAAAATTCATTACATCCATCGCAAACTAAAACATATAATACATTTTCCACGGTACAATCCATATTTTCCTTTGCATGAAATATTTTATTTTTCAGTTTTAAAGACGGTCCTTCTATTAAATAATTGCAAAGCCCACATCTCGGTTCCTTACATTTTTTTACGGTAGGACTTGTTTGATTTTGTTTGAATTCTGAATTTATTAGAAAGTGTTTTAAATTGGGTAGTTGTCTTTTGCATTTAATGACTTTAGTATTTTTTATCAATTTTTCCATTTTCTGATCATGTCTTAATATTTCCATGTTGGCTTTGATTATTCCAAACAATTCTCTGTTTTTTTGGATTACACGTAGAAAGGTATAGTAAAATCTTGTCTTGTGACTTTTGTTTAACTTGAAGTAAGATTGTTCTAGGAATGTGTAATGCTTTCCTTATACTTGTTTTTATTACCTCTTTCGGGAATTTTCTTTTAAGTAGGGTAGTGGCAAGTTCCTTTAGTCTAGTTTGTAATATGTTTTTGTCTGATACAATTGTACAGATTCTCCTTGCAAGTGAAAACGGAATATTAACTTTTGTATGTTTTGGATGACATGATTTAAAATTTAGATAATGTTTTGAATTGTTTTTATAATATATGTCGGTGGTTATTGACTCTCCGTTCTTTATCACCATTACATCTAAAAACGGAAGTTTATATGTACTCTGTTGAATTTTGAATTTTATTTCTTTATGTAGTGAGTTCAGCAATGTTTCAAAATGTAATAAATCTACAAGAGATTTTTGCCAAAATATAAAGCAGTCATCCAAGAATCTTTTCCAGTTAGCTTGAATATACTTTGAAAAATCTTCACCTTTCTGTTTTTGAATTTCAGCGTATAATTTCTCTTCTAGATAACCAAGACCAAGGGTGGCATAAGTTGGAGCAACCCTTGTTCCCATTGCTGTACCTTTTACCTGATTGTAATATTGATTATCAAATGAAAAATTATTCTTTTGTAAAATTATTTGTATGCCTTCAAGTATAAAGCGTTTATCAAATCGATTTGTAATCAAATCTGTGTATTTGTTTAACCAAAATGTGATGGCTTCTAAACCTAATTCATGAGGAATATTTGTGTACAAACTTATCACATCAAATGAAATCAAATGTGTATTTTCTGGTACTTTCTCTGGTAAGAATTTTAAAAAATCAATATCATCTCTTAAATAACTTTGAACTTTCCCCAGAAAAGGTTTCAATAAAATATCAAGAAAAGAACTTAAATGACTCGTTTCGCACTGAGGACCAGCAACTATTGGTCGAAATGTCAAATCTTCAGGATTGAGTATTTCAGTATATTCAGAGTTCTTTATACTGCACATTTCCTGAATAATCTTGCTTTTATGAATTTTAGGAAGACCGTAAAATGTGCTTGATTTACTTTCAAGGTTCAGAAGAAAATGTATCTCCTGTTTGGTTAATTTTGTATTTGTGTCGATCAATTCTTTGATTTTAGAAAATATTTCTTTTTTATTACAATCAGGTATAGATTTGTAGTAGGATTGATATGTTAACATTTCAGTAATTTTTCTTTTATAAAAGTCTACATTCATTATGACAATACCACCACCCTTATCTGCCTCTTTAATGATTATTGACTTATATTTTGCTAATGATTTAAGAGCTTTCCGTTGATTTAAAGTTATGTTGTGTTTAATGTTTTTACTGTGAGTTAAAACACTTGAACACCAAGTTTCAGTGGTAGATATATATGCATCTAAGTTTTCATTTCGTCCGCTAGGCGGATTAAAATATGTTTTATTTTTTGCCAAAGATGCATTTTCATTGTTGCCTTCATCAACATATTCAAGTAATCTTATTTTACGAAAAAATTCAGAATATCATTGTTAAGTTCACTTGAATCATTTTTTTCTGGTGTCGGTGTAAATTTTAGACCCATCAACAAGACACTTTTTTCAATTTCTGAAAGTTTTCTATTTGAAAGGTTATATATTTTTGTAAATGTTTCTTTTGTTTCAGCTAAGTTACCTGTGTTTACAGTTCGCAAGTCCAGTTGTGGTCCTCCTCTAAAAAAGAATCAAAGTCCTCTGGAGTGACCACATCATCTTCTGATTTTTGTCTGGAATCATTATTTCGCCATGAATTTCTTTGTTGCTGACTTAGGTTATAACTTCTGTTTTGTTTTTGTTGCTTAGAATTGTATCTTCTGTTTTGTTGCACTTCGTTTCTGTTTAATTTTGTCATAAATTCCTGTAAAAGTTCTTGTAAATTCTGCGAGTCTCTTTGCTGTCCGCTTCTTGATTTGCTGCGACTTCTTTCGGTAAACGGTCTACTTTTTACAACATCTGCGAAGGACTTTGGTTTCCCCTGTCTTATTTCTTTGGTTTTGTTTTCTTTATTGAAAAATAGGTTAATATTTTCGTAACTTTGTTTAAAATCTTCTGCATAGGCTGTCAGCCATTTTTCATTATTTTTCCATCTTTTAAATGAGATTTCTTCATTTCTCTTTATACTTTGTTCCCATATTTCCAGATTCTCTCTCTCTCTCTCTCTCTCTATATATATATATATATATATATATATGAAAAATGTATAAACGATATATATATATATATATATATAAAATATGAAAAATGTAAAAAGATGGGCCGGAATAAGTAAAATAAAAGACCAACGACACTGGCAAATGGGCCTTCGACTGGCACTAGCTTCGCATATTGAACAAACAATATTTCAATATCAGTATGGTTAGCTACGTTGAAAAAGGATATGACATTTTAAAAAGTATACCTAAGCCGTACATTAAAAATGTACTTCAACAGTTTGATTCTTCAATTTACATGGAGTGAACTATTCGGTTATATTTCCAACAGCATATTTATTTTTGGTTATTACAGTATATGATCATTAAACACATATCACACAAATTTTTTTTTTTTTTTTTTCACTATTTGCTTTTTTTATAGGGTATAGCCAAGAAAAAAAAAAAAGCACAACGGGCCATAGTAATTCAGCGAGGATTTTGAAGCAAAATTATTCATTCCTTAAAATAAAGCTATCAGTTTAATCATGGTGTAAAGAGAGTGACAAAAATGAAAGGGTTCAATATTTCGAATAAGTAACAAATGTCCGAAGGTACATTTTCGCGCGTCGAAGGTCATAAATATGGAAGACCAAACCTGTCGACCCTGCGATACGGGTGTGGAAAGGATATGACATTTAAAATAAAGATACATTTGTACTTCAACAGTCTAAAAGACAAATTCAGTAATGATCATAAAGGCAATCCAAAAAAACAATAACACAGGTTCAAAATTCATTCCTTAGACCATGGGGGTGAACTCCCTTGCGTATTGGAGTTTATCGGGCTTTGACAGTTACGCTAGACAAGTGCGTTGCATTGGAAAAAGCGTAGTTTTCCTGACGAAATGGGTAATTCGTATACAAGCACAGGAAGTTTCAGAAAAAAAATATTTGAAATTGAATGAGCTATGTCAATTCTTCTGCGAGCAATTATTTTAAAAATGTTGTATATAAATTATTGTGTGTATCATAGAGTATTTCCATTTTTCCCCAATTGGTTTCTATTTATAAGCCCGTGTCTTCTTTCATTACGGAAATGTTAATCTGATCGAAATTTATTAAATTTTGAAAGTGTCGAAACTGGATGCTAAGGAACTTGCCGTTTCGCACTGCGTTCGGTTTGCGCATTTATTTTGAGTATAAATCCGACCGGAAGGGTCTGTTTTTATGAAATGATGAAAGTTGAAACATATCTAAGCTATAGAACGATGTATTCAATTTCAGAGTGAGGATAAGTACATCATTTTAATTAAATTTATTGAACCAAGTAAATGTTCATCCACTCATTTGCCGAGACCAATTTGAGTACTGTAAATTTAAACAAAGATCACTTTTTGTTTAAAATATTTTCGGAAAAGATTATATACGGCAGCTGATAATCGGGACATCGTTATAAGATAAAATGAAAACGAAAGTATAACAAAGGTAATAATATATTTAAGCGTACATTGAGCGTAAATTAAAGATAAATGCTTGTTTATATAGCTATTGAAGAAACAAAGTTTCTGTCAGATATCTTTCAACAAAGTTCTGAGAAATGATAACGTAAGAAAATTGTTTGTTCGGGGTTTGTAATGAAACTTTTGATTTGTTCCGTTTATCATTGAAAGAAAGAAGTACCGGCACAATTATCCGCATGCAAAGAACAAAATGTCTCCAGTTTGCCGACCTGCTCTAACGCATCATACTGACACACCGAAAGTGAAAGTACAAAATACGGAGCACAGTTTGCACAACTCCTGATGTTTTAGGGTCATTGTGGTATTCACACCAAATTCAACAGTATTCGGTTATTTACAGATGGACATGATAATTTCGAGTCTGTAATTTTACACTATTTTGTATCTAAATGTAGCGATCTTGGATACTTGCCGGGTAATTGGTTAGAATCCTGTCAAGAGCTGACCCCGTCATTTACATTTTTTTCGCGAAAGTGTTTACTGGTAAATCTGTGAAATAGCCACGGAAGTTTTTACTTGAAACAGTTTAGTGTTTGAAGTAAATCCTTCATGCTTTTGATTTCGGCTGACGACTGTGTCGTTATCATTTTTGGATCAACGGTATTTATATCTAATTAATTATAACTAAAATAAGGATAAGTTATTTACTTTAGATGTCTTAAATAATAAACAGGCTAAGATCAACGGTACAAAATTGTTAGGCAGATCCACATATTTATACTAATTTATATCCTCTCGACTGCGGAACAAGTTCTTACAACTTAGGTAAATCGCTCTTGAGACTCATTTTAGATGGAACCTCGAAGAGAGAGAGGCAAACGCGCTACCACTACGCCATGGCGGCTGCAATGCCGGAGAACTTTACAACTAAAACTGACACTCGATTTGTGGAATTTTGTTGGTATTACACTTATAATCAGCCTTTATCTGCAGTTCCTCTCCGCCCTCTGCCATAATCTAGATATTTGTATTTAAACTGTATCCGCCCATTACATTTTTCTTTTTATTTACATCGCGTCTGATATACTGTACACAGGCGTCTGTATTAAAGTGAAATTATGCACATTTTTTTCAAGTAAAATCCAACTGAAATAGTCGTATGTACAAAGGGTAGAGGAAATAATAGCTTTTAACCTAAAACAACAAACTCTTCCTGCTACTAGCACGAAATAATAACTTTCCAAATACTACTTTTCCTATTTTGACTGGGAGAGTCAATTTAAGAAATAAACAACTGCATGCAGGAGTTGCTTCCCTTCCACTGCCGAAATCTCTACCGGCAACAACACTTATAACACAAGGGAGATCACTGTCAAGAAAGGGCTTATTATTTTATAAGTCCAATTTTTTATTTTCTAAAGCACCAACTTCAAATACTAATGCGGCATTATCATTAGTTTTACACATTAAAATGCACAGCATCCGAAAATTGCTTTTATAAAACTGTCACCAAAAATACACTATGTGCAGTAAGATGCGTATAATGTCACTTTAATTAGATATAACGTCATGATTTTGGCGTCAGCTTTACGTCGCGTTTTCTCGATTACGTCATTTGACCACTATGTTGGTTTTGTCATGTCACGGCTCAAATACTTTTTACAAAATTAACCAAAGCCCTGCCTGAAGTCGCGATTCAATCTTATCGAATCATTTGACAACGAACCTCTGTGAATCATGCAAGTAGGATGTTCACTGTGTATATCACAAACTATAATATAAAAGCTTGTTTCACATATCTTTTTACCGTATTTGCCATGAACCAAAAGACTCAAAATAATCAAGCGAATAAGCTTGAGTACAATGTAGCTTTTTGAAAGAAGTGCAGACTATGAGTTTGCGAAACAATGTTGATATGCGGAAAAATAAATGTTTTGTTACCTGCCAATTTTCTTACATAGTTATAGTTGGTGAGAAACTTTTGACTAAAAAGATTTAATCGAGCGAAAGAAATTCAAATTTGCGTACCAGGATATCTTTTTGATACAATATCATGCATTTGCAAATAGAAACATTGACGAATGTGGTTATCATTATTAATCCGGATATGTATGAAATAACATGCATACTTTTCTTGAAATTTGCATACGGCGTACTTTCGCCTACTTTACCGTCCTACCATAGAGTGTGCTATTGTTTAAAAAAGTCTACACATTTTCATCTCTTTCATGTTATAGAGAATAAATAAAGTATCATCATGCCTTGATTGCCAGATCTTTTCATCCAAAGTGTAGAGGTTAAGGTGTATGCCGCTCATCCCGCAGGTTGTGGGTTCGATCCCATTCGGGTCACGACCGTACCCCCTCATATGACACCAGTACTGGTTTTTCCAGGAAGCGAACTGGAGAGTGACTTGATAAGCTACAATCTTTCTTCGAAAATCAAGCTGAAATAAATTAGTATAAACTAAGCTAAAACTAATGCCAAGTAAATGACAAAGCGTAACTCCCTGTTAATACATAACATGGAAACATTAATTCGACAGTTGAACACTGAAAGTCTATTAAGCCTCATACTGAAATTGTAATTAAATGCTTATGCACGTTTAAACTGTTTACACGCATTTTTCATTATGTATGTTAAAGAAAATGCGTAGGTCACTTGTAACATATTCGTACAGACTACACTATATCCCATAAGCAAATGTACATTAAATTTTGATCAAGAAAACATTGAGAAATTTAAACAGGAAATACAGTAATACCTCTGTAATTTGACGGGTCAGATTTATCTTCCCGAATCGGAACAATAATACCTTTGGTCCATAATTTGGGATAAGTACAATCTTGATAGATTTTGTTGAAAATTTGAACTAAAAACGATGTAATAAATTGTTTAGCATCTATGACAAAATCTGAGATAATCTGGTCACATCCCGATGCCTTATTCCTATTAAGTGAAGATCATTTTTTCTATATTTCATGTTCATCGAAAAGTCTATCTAGTACTTCAATATTAATTACATCATCGCTAGTATTATCGTTCATTTCATGTATGTACTGAGATTCATTTTGTTTATTTAGCATGTCTTTGAAATATGTGGCAAACGAAGATACATCCATATCAGCATTACCAGCGTTCTTACTGTTTCTAAATGTATTAACCTTTTTCCAAAATTTTGCTGGTGAATTCCGACTCAATTCAGACAAATTACGCTTCTCTTGTGCGTACAATTTTACTTTAGCCTTACGCTTAATAGAACGAAATGGCTTCTACTTTCTAAAAGTAAAATTTTGTTTTGTTCACAGGGGTTTCTCTTAAGCTTCCTTTGCACATCCATAAATCTAGATTTGGCTAACTTACAATCTTCATTAAACCAAACATGTTTACGTACTCTTTGTTTCTTATCAGTGTGTACTGTTTTCCCAAAAACTTGATATGAACAAGAATAAATAGCGTTTGCAAAAATTAAAAATTCTTCTAATTTTAAAAACTAATTACAATATTTCTTGTAATTCGCTCGAACTCAATCCTTTTATATTCTAAAGCATTTATTAAGTCAGGTACCTTCTCAGTGTTCCAAGAAAGTTTATCATAGCTTTTCTCATTCTGACATTTATGCGTCTTATTTTGACATACTATATTAAAAGTCAGTAGACAATGGTCAGAATATTCAGTGAGCACCATGGGAACTGAGCGCCTTAAGGGTCTCGTGTTAAGGACTATGTTATGACGTACATTTGAAGTTGCATTTGTACGTTAGGCCTATATACCCTATGTGAATTTTGAAGAACAGGGACATACCTAGTAACTTTTGCCTGATAAAATGGAAGTCTGACTATGAAAAAAGTACTTCGACGTCAAAAATAAAAATAGTATTCTTTAAAGAAATACCTGTGAAGTTTGAAGTTTATTTTTTTCCTCAGGTTTCTACAAAACTACATAGCCTGAACAAAAAGGAATCACCATCACTATATAATTTAAACATCCGTATTGATGAAACTAGCCTTGATTTCTTTTTTATTATGCCTGGGTCCTAATATATTATTTAGGACCAAGATGGAGACAAAATGTTGACAAATTCTTAATTTAATAACATACAGAACTGACTGGATTTTAATCATTCATTTAAGAACGTTTACGACAGCTGTCCATATAAATATGTTTTGTTCATTCCTTAGCTCGCAGTATTGTTTATCCATTTCGACTCCATGTTGTGTTATAAAACCTCTTTTACAAGGGCTTTTCATGACATTTTGTGCATTATCTGGGTCCTAAATAATATAATAGAACCCAGGCATAATTAAAAAAAGACTCGTTGCATCTACAAGAATATTAACATATAGCCTGTTAGGACCATCTGAAAGAGAGACAAAATATTGTAAAGTCGTAATAACGCGAAAAAATGCTTAATAACGCGAAGAAGGCGTAGTAACGCGAAACAAGCAATGTAATGCTTAGTAACGCGGAAAAAGGCATTATAACTCGAAAAACGCGTAGTAACGCGAACCAAAGGCGTAGTAACGCGGGAGAAAGGCGTAGTAACGCAAAACAAAGGCTTTATAACGCAAAATAAAGGCGTTATAACGCCAAACAAAGGCGTATTTACGCTAATAACTTGAAATAATAAGTCAGGCATTGTTTCTGTAAGGATGAAAGTTTAGCTGAATTGTAAAATTTCTTTGGAAATAATAGCTTTATTTGCCATGACTTAACAGCGGATTCAACGTATTACTAATATGTGTGATTGTTTCAAGCTTACTGATGTGTTTGAGTTGTGAGTTTGTTGTCTTTTACGTTTGCATGTTTTCGTTATATAGTTGATTTTAAGATACGATGCATAACTTGTCTGCTTCCTCATTTCATAATATATACATGCATTCTTCGGCGTGTAACTTTTGGCAAGTACTGTGTTTGAATTTGTTAAGGAATTAATGTGTTCACTTTATCTTTTGAACTAGCATAGCGGCAATAAATAAAACAGAATCTTGACTTTCTAAGCTCATCCTGTAAAACTCGTGTTTATTATATTTTGTTTCAGTTTTAAGTAATTAACGTTATAAAGCTTTCATTTCAGACTATTCCTACTATGCCTCTCGGGGGGGGGGAGGGGAAAAGGGTTTTTTTTTGGGTTTTAAAAATTAATGGGTGTTTTTTTTGGGGGGAAAAAAGTTACTATCGACTATCTAAAAATTTTCTTTATTTAAAAAAAAATACGTTGAAGTTAGCTCATCCAAATCAACAAGTTTTTCTTTTGATCCAACATCACTAATTAATAAGCTATCTAAGACAAAAGTCAAATTTAATTATAACCAGTACTTCTCCTTACCTGTTCGGTTCGAGTTATGAGGGGAGGGTTACATACATATGTTCCTTGCTCCGGATCATTAATCATTAATTTGATAGCTCTAGGGCCAATGTCAATCGAATATAGAGTAGATTAATACGAAGTTTGAGATCACTTGGCGAAAGACCAAGTTGAAATGACATTGGACACTTAAACACATTCAGACTAGTAACTAAGCAACATGTAAATGTCAATAGACGACTGACATTAAATTCGGGGTCAAGCATCAAAGGTTGTAAACTAATTGCAACCTAAGTAAAGAAAGAGGTAACCATCCAGTAACCCATCATTGTATCAGGGATATAGCGTCATTCCCTATTTAGTACAATTAGGTCGGTCTCTCTTGTGTTTTTTCAGTTCAATCACATTGTACAATTTAAATGTACTGAATAGAATCAGCCGAATCGTGGAGCCGCCATGGCGGAATGGTAGCGCGTTCGCCTCGGGATCGAAGGTCCCCGGGTTCGGTCCCTACCATCGGCATGTCGGTAGTGTCCTTAGGCAAGACACTATTTCCACATTGCCTCTCTCTCTCTCTTCGGGGTTGATTTCATCTTGAAAGAGTCTCGAGAGCGATTAAAATATAAGTTGTAAGAACTTGTTTCGCAATCGAGAATAAATAAATAAGTATAAAAAAAGCCGAATTGCATAGAAAAAAGAACTTTCTGGATTAAACTTTACTCGCTTCATTACATGTTCTTATCTTGGCATAAAACACGATGTTCTGATGAACATTTATTTAAAGTGCAAACAGCGTTATAGTTCCCACAAATACTTCTTGGACAATCCCTGCTCACAGATATGTATCCATCATACGATCTTAATTTTTTAGTTTGTTTTTTATTTATCATTGATTTTGTATACAATTTTGAATAGTCATTGTTCTCATCTCAACCATAGTACACTGTGTAAATAGTATATATATTTTTCAGACAAAGTGGAAGAAGAATGACGTGTTCAAATCAAGTATTGCAAAGAAAAGGATTTTGGATTTTTTTTTTATGTATTTTTGTCGTAATTATATATATACATTTGCCAGCTGGTTTAAACACTACATCAAAGGCGAGCGGCTACTTGGAAAACGCTACTGCACATGGCATACTAGATATTTCAACGAATAATGCACAACTGTTGACTCAGATTACAAGGTCTGGGAACAACAAAATTACAAACTTCGAACGTTTGAACACTACAATTGGTATTTTAATCCCAACTACAACTCGAAATATTAAGAAACCAATTTTAGAAAAACTAAGTTTAACAAAAATATGCTTACCGTCCATTTACAATACATTGCAAACGGACTATGCATACACAGTTTACCTTGGAATTGATAGAGGTGATTATTTGGAAACTGTTGAAAACAAATTAAAGAAAATATTCGATCGTGTTCAGGTTGTTATCACTACCAGTACATCATTCACAAAAACTGCCAATGCACTAGCAAGAAAAGCCTATCAGGATGGAATGGAGTATTTAGTACGAATAAACGATGACACAACATTTGAAACAAAGAACTGGACGTTAGCTGGTTTAAATGTTCTGCGAAACTATACACCGCCGAATATTGGTGTAGTTGGACCGACTTGTCATGAAGGAAATACAGCAATCTTGACACATGACATGGTGCATCGTACTCATTTAGAAATATTTGACTTTTACTATCCTCCGTATTTTGATAACTGGTGGGCAGATGACTGGATAACGAAAGTATACGCACCTGAACGATCCACCAAGTTGAAATCGTGGGTTGTAAAACACCATTTAAGTTCTCATGGCACTAGATATCACGTTGACTTTAAGAAATATGATCGACTTAATAAAACACTGCATTTCGATCGAGAGAGACTCGCAGAACACTTATCAAACATGAAACAATGAGTTTGATTTTTTCTAAATTGGAGTGGAACTTCATTGTACAATGTTCTTAGTAACAAGTGCTTTATGGTCCCTCAGGTGCATGTCCCTTTGAATTAGCAAAGCGGCAATAAAAGCATCAGCTAGACTTTCGAAAGCTTCCTTTATGAGTTCCTGCAGATTCTGATTGATTTAGCTTTTCAGAATTGACGATTGGAATAAGCTTTCAACCTTATTTTAGACTTTTCGAACAATCACTCTGTTATAAAATAATATATATTTAAAACATATTGGATTATTTTCCTAGAACTTTTTGTGAACAATAAAAACAAGAATCATGATAGCCGTCTAACTTTCATTTGAGCTCAACTGCAGATCACGGACATTTAAAGGGACATACCCTATAACTAATGTCAAACTAAATAACTTCCAAAACATAAATAATATAATCTTTTGGAGTATCATAACTTAACCTAAAAGTTTCAGCTATGCATTCACAGTCAATATTGGTAAAATCAGCGGTTTTAGATATACTGCAGTACCACAAACCATTCAATAATCAATGTAAATTTGTTGTCGTACAATTAATTGGTGGATGCGATTTATTACAGAAAACCTCTATATTGATAAATTATGGTAAAACGGGGCATTTTTCGCCATAGTTTCTACTTTGAAATAATATTCATTTATCATTTAACGTTCATTGAACACATAATTTATGATTCGATTATATAATCTGCTAGACGTAGGCAGTGCCCCTTTAACTGGGATATTATATCCAGAGACCTACGTAAATCCCGATCCACCTACACGTTTTCTTTATAAAACTAATCCTCGTGGAAATAGGTCCCCTACAAATCAACAATATTTGTGTCGACTCAACGTCACTCAAACAATCCAAGACAAAAGTCAAATGAGAACATTTAGCACGATCATTTTCGTTTAAATTGTTTAAGAATTGAAAAAGCAACCCTTTACTGGCTTTTTTAAAATCAGTATTTATTAAGCCATTTGTAGAAGGTAATGTTAAAACCATTATACAATGATCTTATGATATTACTACTTCTACGATTTTAAGACAATATTATTTATAATTTAAAACATGGTTCCGGGATAAACTATCATGTGAGAATGACGAACGATCAAGTAGTCTTAAAACAAACATATTTTATTTCTTTTGCAAACCCTTTAATAAGAATAATCACACGAAGCTTCTCTTCAAACTTCAGGATTACAGTGTTTTGTCACAGGTCCTTAAGTAGTCTGAAGCATTTCTCCTTTTCAAAAACCAGTCAGTAATCCCGGAGAGAGATCTTTCTTGAGAAGTACATGGAACGTCTTGTGGCTGAGTTACCATGTTTATTCCTATTAATAAAACAACACCTAAGCTACTATCAAACAACAAGTTTATCTGTTGGGAGACTATGCTAAAAGCTAACTTGCCATAAGCTTTCATTGTTATGCCGTTCAAAAATAATTTGAAACGCTTAGAAGAACAGATAAAATGAATGGGACTTTAATCCCACATTACATCTCGACTGGGTTTCGATAGCGATCGGTATAATTTGTTTTGCAATCGAGAATATATGGTCTGTATGGCACGCGCGCATCAAACAGTGTAGGACCATACGTTTGGGTAAATTAAACTTTCCTCCAAGGAAAGCTTCGACTTGCGCTTCCTGTAGTAAAATCATTTAATTGATATCGAATAGTTCTATAAATCTACAGTCCTGTCTTCAGAAACCAGTGAACCTACATAGACTTATGCACAAACTGAGTTGTAGATACTAACTTAATTGAATTTACATCGAAAATTACTTAGCCATGGTCACCATTTAGCTTTAAACTCCAACTCACACTAATATTGACTTTCTTATTGGTCTTTTACCTTTCACGTCCAGCGAACAAGCTGACACGCTGCTCAAGTCTATAACGACGGAATAAGGAGTAATAGAAATGAGACTACCGTCGGGATGGGCTGTTTCCATAAGTTTGGACCCCCTGTCCCCATGATCCGCCCTTGCAAAGCAACTGCCACAACATAAACAAATACAAAATAACAAGGAGACAATGTAAAATTAAGTTTAAATTTAGAAAAAAACGTTATCTTCATTTTTAAAAAATTACACATAACAATATTCTTCTCCCTGCTTGAACAGAAGCACGTTGTGAAATCGTGAATTATTTGACATGATAAAGGTACAGAAGCGCATTTTGTTATGCAGAGCATCGATGGTGGATTGTTCGTCTGTCCGTCTGTTCGTCCGTCTGTCTTTAATTTTTTCCTTGAAAACACTCTACAGGTCCCAATTTTCATTTAACTTTCATGAAACTTGCAGGTCAGTGCTTTAAAGGTCAAGGTCACATTGATCTCCGATAGCATTTCCTAGATAATGCTCTACAGTTCAACATTTTCAATCAACTTTCATCAATCTTGCTCAAACAGTTGCCTGTAAATGATCCCTATTGTTTTTGAGTTCAGTGGGCCAAAGGGTAAGGGTGCGGTGGTGTAGAGGTTTAGATGTCTGCCGCTCATCCCGGAGGTTGCGGGTTCGAGCCCCATCAAGGTCACGCCGTATCTACTCATATGACACCAGTACTGGTTTTTCCAGGAAACGGACTCGAGAGTGACTCGAAAACTCAAAGCTTTCTTCACAATCGAGCTAAAATAAATTAGTATAAACAAAAAGGATAAGGTCAAAGTGACACGAACTTTGAAAGTCTTTCCCCTCAAGACCTTTGAACTGCATAGGATGATTGGTTTTACTGAATAGACGATCCAACTGATTTTGGGGTCTGTGTGTCAAATTTCAAGTTACCCCGCAGCCCCGTGAAGTTAGCCCCGTAGTACCTAGTTACCCCGCAGCCCCGTGAAGTAAGCCCCGTAGCACCTAGTTACCCCGCATCTCCCTGGAGTCAGCCCCGCAGCACCTAGTTACCCCGCAGCCCCGTGTAGTAAGGCCCGTAGCACATCGTTGCCCCGCAGCCCCTTGAAACTAGCCCCGTAACACCTAGATACCCTACAGCCCCGTCAAATTAGCCCTGTAGCACATACCCCGCCTCCCCGTCAAGTTAGTCGCGTAGCATCTAGTTATCCCGCAGCTCCGCCAAGTTAGCCCCGTGGCACCTAGTTATCTCGTAACCCCGCCATGTTAGCCTTATGCCACCATGTCTCAACACGCCTCGTGGCATATGGTTTCCTCAAAGTACCGCTTGAATTAACCTATGCATACATCACCACAGGACAAAGTACAAACGCAGTGGTGTTGATGGGTTAAGATGTCTGCCGCTTATACCGGAGGTTGCGGGTTAAAACCCCACTGGGGTCACGACCGTACCTTCTCATATGTCATAAGTTCTATTTTCTCAGTCCCGTTCCCTCTAGTATCAATGCAACTCTGATGATATCGTTAATATAAGTATCATCCCCGCTTCACATACTCTGTCCCGTGTCCCCTGCACCCAATACAGTTCTATTTATAATGCTCCCAATCTTTGATAACACCCTCATTCACATGAACTCAGCCCTCCGCCCTGTACCCTAAGCATGGAAAACACAGTTTGTAGAAGTAACATCCCCGCCTGAAGGAGTTAGCCCCGTGTCCCCTGCTATAAAATCACTTCTTGTTACAGTCATTTCTCGTTTTCAGACCACCTCTATGTGTCCCAGCATTCACATAAACTCAGCCCCGTGTCCTGTAGTATCATTGCAGCGCTGGTAAAACCGTTAAAAGAAGAACCATCCCCGCCTCACTAACTCAGTCCCGTGTCCCCTGCTATCAATACAGCACTTCGCACACTACTCTCTAACTTTCATACCACACTTTTGTGTCCCCGCGTTCACATAAACTCAGCCCCGTATCCTGTAGTATCATTGCAGCCCTGGTGAAACCGTTTAAAGTAAAACCATCCCCGCCTCAGTAACTCAGCCCCGTGTCCCCTGCTATCAATACAGCACTTCGTACACTACTTTCTAACTTCCATACCGCACTTTTGTGTCCCCGCATTCACATAAAGTCAGCCCCGTATCCTGTACTATCATTGCAGCCCTGATGAAACCGTTTAAAGAAAAACCATCCCCACCTCAGTAACTCAGCCCAGTGTCCCCTGCTATCAATAAGCACTTCGTACACTACTCTTTAACTTTCATACCACCCTTTTGTGTCCCCGCGTTTACATAAAGTCAGCCCCGTTTCCTGTAGTATCATTGCAGCCCTGGTAAAACCGTTAAAAGTAGAACCATCCTTCGCCTCACTAACTCAGCCCCGTGTCCCCTGCTATCAATACAGCACTTCGTATACTACTCTTTAACTTTCATAGCATCCTTTTGTGTCCCCGCCTCCACATAAACTCAGACTCGTGTCCTGTAGTATCATTGCAGCCCGGGTTAAACCGTTTAAAATAGAACTATCCCCGCCTTACTAACTCAGCCCCGTGTCCCCTGCTACCAATACAGCACTTCTTACACAACTCTTTAACTTTCATACCACCCTTTTTTCTCCCCGCGTTCACATAAACTCAGACTCGTGTCCTGTAGTATCATTGCAGCACTTATAACCCCTATCTTTACGTATCAGCCCCGTGATATTAGCCCCGCAACACCTAGTTACCCCGTATCCTCGTGAAGTTAGCCCCAAAAGACCTAGCTATCCCGCAACCCTGTGAAGTAAGACCCTTAGTAATTGTTACCCCGCAGCCCTGTCAAGTAAGCCCCGTGGCATTTAGTTACCCGGCATCCCATGTGAAGTTCGCCCCGTAACACCTAGTTGCCCCGCCCGCAGTCCCGTGAAGTAAGGCCCGTAGCACATAGTTACCCCGCAGCCCCGTGAAGCTAGCCCCGTAGCACCTAGGTACCCAGCAGCCCCGTCAAATTAGCCCTGTAGTACATACATACCCCGCTTCCCCATCAAGTTAGTCGCGTAATACTAAGTTATTCCGCAGCCCGGCGAAGTTAGCCCCGTGGCACCTAGTTGTCTCGTAGCCCCGCCATGTTAACCCTATGCTACCATGTCTCAAAACGCCTCGTGGCATATAGTTTCCCCGAAGCACCGCTTGAATTAATCTATGCATACATCACCACAGGACAAAGTATAAACGCAGTGGTGTTGATGGGTAAACATGTACGGGATTTTGGTTTAGAACTGATTTCAAGGTACTTACGTTGCCAAATCAATGTAACCATGATGCAGGTCTTTGTAAACAATAATGGAGGAAGTTATTTACAATTTCCATTTTTACGCCATCAAATCGTCCTATGAGAGACAGCCGTAACCCCGGATACAGTTCCTTTCGAATACAGCTCCCTTGGTATAGCGAAGCTGTATTCGAACAAAAGCATATGCAAATTCGAATAAAGCTCCCTATGTTTGCTTTATTATAATATATAAAAAGCAATGACCCCTATATTAAAAAATGCCCCTTGATTGAAATAAGGAACCTAAATTGCCTAAAACATCTAATCTTGTTCAATTAACTGCACGTAACATCTATTCCGCCCGTCCGCCTGCCGTCTTATGTAGAAAAAAATGTCGGTTAAGGATGTCTGCTACGTTGTTCGGCACATGCGCTAACTATCGGAAGTGAGCAAATGTCGTAAAATAGCTAACCACTGAAAAAATGATCTGTAAACTTTCAAAAAGTATATGTCGCTACTTTATTTCGCTATTTTGCATTCAGTAATCACCAATGAGTCTCATTTCGTGGTGTACAACGTATTATGTTTCAAATAACACAAGTTATTGATTAATCTGCGGAGTACCGATGACGTCATAAACGGTGTATTTCCGTGAAGGTCAAACCCAAAGTGCTAAAAACTTTTATTTTATAAAGCGGTTTGAAATGTTAGATACGCATTTATGTTGTTGATGTTGACGCTTGATGTGTTTTTATCACCTTCCAGTTACGTAAGTATTTATTTCTCACTTGTTATTAGAGAATAAGATCACTTTTTCGATATAATTAGACCCGGAAGTAAAACTGACACCGAGGAATCATGAAACAACGGTCTATTGATAGCAACCAAGTTATATTGATCACATAAATTCAAATATACTGTTGATATTATTTATTCTAGACCTGGGAAAATAAGCCAGGAAGAATGATTTCAAAAACATTTTCTTATCCTGCCGAGGACTTACAACCTGTGCTGTAGTGGATGCCTGGTTGATAAGGAATTTCAACAGCCTTACTGTTGGACTAGCTATTTACTTTACTGTAGAAAAAAATACCAAACTGCCACGAACGATATCATAAATGCATAGAATAAGCATATCATGCGCGTAGTCTATTAAATGTCATTATAACTATACTGCTGTATCAATGCAGAGTGATGATGATGATGATGATGATGATGATGATGATGATGATGATGATGATGATGATTTTGTTCAAAGCTAAAGAGATGATAAAGTACTTTGTTACTAAATCTGAAAAGGCTTCTTGTGGTTGCAGTAAACACCATGGTATATAAACTGCTTGTTCTAAAGTTGTAGATTCTAGTAAACATATTGCATATGACCTACCTACACCAAAGATGCATGGCACTGTTTGTAGAGAAATTAGTTGTTAAGAATCAAACTTTAAAGTAAAAATGTATGCATGTGCACACATTGTCTAGTACAAAAACTTGCCATAAATTCTGGTTTATGAACGGGTGATTGTTCCCTTGCTTTCCCAGTTTTATGAACTAAATTCAAATTGAGTTCACAGTCACTACGTATACTTTAATTGTGACATTATCTTTATAGATTTTTCCTTTGCTTTAGGGCAGCCCACCATGCAGACCAGATGCTGAAAACAACTACTTACAATGGGTGCATTGTCTCCGCCAGCCTCAACAAAGTGGGCCAATATTGGTTAAGACACCAAGGAAATGCCATTTGTTTGCTTATGTGCTGTGCTGAAGGACAATATACTGTTGACAGAGCTACATGTAATACTACATGTATTATGTCCTTTTTTGTTTCTTCATTTAAATATAACAAATGAAAAAGTGAATTTATGATTCAGATCTCTTTTACATATTTTTATAAAATTTACTTTTGTTTACACATTTGTTTTTAGATGCATATTGACAATGCAGCTGGACTGAACTAATGATCTGTTTGCTTGGTATGCAATATGCAAATATAGGAAAGAATTGCATGTCTTTCTAAACAAACAAAACAAGCTTAGTATGTTCAATTCATGTGCCCTCATTTCATGAATAACACCTATACAGACACTTAAAGTGTACCCAACATACTTGCATTAAACAAGAAGTTTTGTTTGGGTTGTATAAACTAGTATTCTAGGACAATGTGATGAAAATGAAAAGAGAACTGAATAGCAGATTGTAGACTGATTAAATTCCATGGACAGTCAGAGTAAGCAGTTCTAACTTGCCCACATACCTCAGTAACCAATTCTTTAGATGTAATGAACCTGAATGGTTTTATTTCAGTGAAGGCATAGTTTTATCAAACTGACTCAAAAACATAATTTTGAAAGTTAACCAGTAAGCTATCTTACACAATCTTATCTAACAAACATCTTCAAACACTGTTGCTATTTCTCAATAACTTCACCATACATTTTCATCTGTAACTCCAGCAAGTCCATTCAACACTTAAGTCAAACTAAAGATGGGTGTTGTAAATGAGTAGTGCAATTATGCAAAACCATTTTTTTATTTGAATAATGTTATACTTTGTTTCTATTAAATATCAATTAAACGCATTATTTTATTTAATCAAAATGCAAATAATATGATCTCAATTGCATGTAACAGGGTAATGTTTTTAATTTCAGGTGAACATGAGAGTATTAGTATATAGTGAAATGGAGGGATTGCTAAAAAAATGGGACAAATTACAGAAACTGTGTGACATTCATTCCAAGATGGTCATAATATACCATAACTTTATAGAAAATTGTGAAAGTGTTTTTCAAAGTTGGAAGTCATTTCTTGAAAACCATTTTAAACCTGGCAAACATGTATCATTTATATGTATTACTGACTGTTCTGGGTTTTTTTAGTGATTTTCAATCACAGTACCATTATTTTCAACATTCATGATATAAAAAAATGTTTGGTTTTGCCTAATGGAATAAACAGGAGATAATGATGGTTAACTATGACTTAATAATGTTTTTACATTCCCAAATATGGTGACATAGTTTGTTGAAGCCTAGCGCGAAGCAAAGCCTGGATAGGTACCTTTTTTAAGGTTTTATTTTGATGGTGATATGTTCCCCATGATGTATGTTGATTTACAGAAAATCGTTGAAGTCCCTTCTCTGATTTAAAGGCCATCGATATGCACGAATTAAGTGCCATTCTGAAAATAAGTGGGTGGGGTAATTCAATTTTAACATTTTTCATGTCGGCAACTATTTGTTCCGAGTAAAATTTTTTTAGTGATTTTCAATCACAGTACCATTATTTTCAACATTCATGATATAAAAAATGATTGGTTTTGCCTAATGGAATAAACAGGAGATAATGATGGTTAACTATGACTTAATAATGTTTTTGCATTCCCAAATATGGTGACATAGTTTGTTGAAGCCTAACGCGAAAAAAAGCCTGGATAGGTACCTTTTTTAAGGTTTTATTAGCTCACCTGAGCTGGCTCAGGGTGAGCTATTAGGATCGATGAATGTCCGTCGTCCGTCCACACTTAGTTCGTTAACACTCTAGTGGTCACATTTTTGCCTCAATTGTCACGAAACTTGGTCAGGATGTTTGTCCCAGTAATTACTCGGACGAGTTCGAATATGGGTCATCTCGGATGAAAAACTATTCAAACATGACCCAAAAATAGAAAAATCTTTTTAAGGCTCTAGAGGCTACTGTTTCAGTCCAAATATCCTGTCAATTTGTCAGAAAGGTTGTTTGGTTGATTTCTAGCTCAAGTTTTAATATGGGCCATACATATGTCACACAGCCTGAATATGGAAAAACCTTGTTAACACTCTAGAGGTAACATTTTAAGCTCAAATATCCTGGAAATATGTCAAAAAGGTTGTTTCGATGATTTCTAGCCCAAGGTTGAATATGGGTCATCTGGGGTCAAAAACTAGGTCACAGAGCCCAAATATGGAAAAACCTTGTTAACACTCTAGATGTTACATTTTCAGCCCAGATATCCTTGAAATTTGTCAGAAAGGTTGTTTTGATGATTTCTAGCTCAAGTTCGAATATGGGTCATCTGGGGTCAAAAACTAGGTCACACAGTTCAAATATGGAAAAACCTTGTTAACACTCTAGAGGTAACATTTTCAGCCCAAATATCCTGGAAATTTGTCGGAAAGGTTGTTTCTATGATTTCTAGCTCAAGTTCGAATATGGGTCGTCTGGGGTCAAAAACTAGGTCACAGAGCCAAAATATGGAAAAACCTTGTTTACACTAGAGGTAACATTTTCAGCCCAAATATCCCGGAAATTTGTCAGAAAGGTTGTTTCGATGGTTTCTAGCAACTTTGTTAAAAGCAGCAGTTGTACTCGGGTGAGCGATAAAGGGCCACCATGGCCCTCTTGTTTTGATGGTGATATGTTCCCCATGATGTATGTTGATTTTCAGAAAATCGTTGAAATCCCTTCACTGATTTAAAGGCCATCGATATGCACGAATTAAGTGCCATAATAAGTGGGTGGGGTAATTCAATTTTAACATTTTGCATTTCGGCAACTATTTGTTCCGAGTCAATTTTTTTAGTGATTTTCAATCAAATTACCATTATTTTCAACATTCATGTAATAAAAAAATGATTGGTTTTACCTAATGGAATAAACAGGAGGTAATGATGGTTAACTATGACTTAATAATGTTTTTGCATTCCAAAATATGGTGACATAGTTTATTAAAGCTTAGCGCGAGAAAAAACCTGGATATGTACCCTTTTTAAGGTTTTATTTTGATGGTGATATGTTCCCCTTGATGTATGTTGATTTTTAGAAAATCGTTGAAATCTGACGCAACGTAGCAGACATCCTTAATGGGGAAAAGTCTCTGAAGTTCAAAGACTTAATAATCCCTTAAACCGTCCATCTGTCCGACCATCTGTCTGTAGTCCTACCTGTCTGTTGTCTTATCCGTCCTTCTGTCAGGCCTTAGACCCTGGTGTGTCTGAGCTTCATTCCGTCAACAATTAAAAAATGAAAGGTTTGATTAGGGGAGTTGTATTCGGCGAAAAGAGCTCCTCGGGAGCTGTATTCGTTCATGCGCACCGAATACAGCTCCCCGGGGAGCTATTTTCGAAAGGAGCTGTATCCGGTGTTACAGGTAGCATGGACGTTTTCAGTGTCTCACGAGGGCGGGAAATATGAATGCAACATTATCACAGGAGTAGAGATTTTTCGAATCCGTCAATGAATTCTTATTTCCTATCAAAAAAAAATAGTGTATACGTACAATTGAAAGGAAAACCAACAATAACATAAGTTGTTTTTTAAAGAGTAAGACATAACCTTTGCACACCGGCATATTTTGTTACTCACTCGACAGACATGCATGTGTTTTTGTAAACACTGTACATCACGTTATGCTACTTTCGGTTTAGTTTACTGCGCGTGTTGTATACGTCAGTAAATAGATTGAGCTGTAACATGAAAGTAAAATTTCCATTGGCCCACCTACAGAGGTCACGCGCAGGGGTCACTCTGTCTGCTAACATGCGCAAGGACTTCTTTCTTTTTTTCTTTTTTTTCTTTTGCTAACGAGAGGTCAATTTTAAGCGTTCTCATAAGATGTTAATGTACCTAGGTTTGAGTACGACATGTCTGCTTTACGTCTGTGAAAAAATATTTGCACGCGCTCAAAACACTATCCCACAGGGGCCTGTATGCGAACGTTGGTAAAATGAAAATTTTCAAAGCTGGTAGAATTTTGTCCAAGGTCAAGGTTGTCTTAAAGTGTCAGCATTTGCCTCGGACGTCTGAGATTTCAACATTCAGGAGCTTTATAGCCTTTAAATTCATATAGACAAATGTGTTCCATACAGTAGCTGTCACTTCTATGGGAGGCCAAACCTGTCTTAACCCGCGTATACGGTTTATTACGCTACAGGCGTTCAAAGGATATAACAGTTCACCTGGCTACAATTGGCTATAATACAAGGTCATCAATAGCAGAAAGGATCAATTTTGACCTGGGAGACATTATTTAAATATTCTTGGAATATGAAAAACCAGGCAATGATACTTGCCAAATACCTAAGCTCAACCCCCCACCCCCCCCCCCACCCCCTCGAGGTCTCAATTTTGACGTGGGGTCATGGTTTGAACAATTTTGGTAGAGGTCTACTATGTAATGCTACATGCTAAATATATAAGCTCTACGCCTTGTGGTTTCAGAGTAGATTATCGTTTTTCCTATTTGTTGCCATGGCAACCAGAGTTCTGCATGGAACGGAATTCTTTGAACAATTCGGTAGAGCTTCATGCAAGGAACATCCCTGCCAAGTTTCATCAACACATATTAGAATTAGTAAAGAAATTAAGATGCTAGAGTGTAAACACAGTTAAATATTGCAACTTTTGTTAAATCAAGGGCAATTACTTTCTTTGTAAACATGATTAGGATTAGTGAAAAATTGAAGGTGCTTGAGTGTAAACAGTTATATATTGCAATTTTTGTTAAATCAAGGGCTGTTACTCTGGAACTTATCCGATAAAACCAATAATTAAACTCATACGAGATCTTATGATCATACACATTCTATGTAAATATGATAAGGATTAAAGAAGAAATGAAGGTGCTAGATTGTAAATAGAGTTAAATATAGCAATTTTTGTTAAATCAAGGGCCATAACTCTGGAACAACCAAGCCCAAAGTTGAACTCACCCGAGATAACGGTCATTCACATTCTCAGTAAATATGATTAGGATTAGTGAAGTAATGCAGGTCCAAGAGTGTACACATAGTTTAATCTTGCATTTTTTGTTAAATCAGGGGCCATAATTCAGGCAGTACTGATCCGATCAAATCCATATTCGAACTCATCCGAAGTCACGTGGCCATTGTGTTCAAGTTTCATTATGATAATTTCAAAAATGTTGATGCTAGAGTGTAAACAAACTATTTGTGAACGGACGGACGGACGGACCCCGGACATTCAACGATCAACTTATCCTTTTGGACCCGAAGAGCCATTGTGTAAATACAACTCAGTCAGCAATAGAGCAGCTAGCAAAAAACTTTATTATGTATCCTCTAGTCTTACAGAACATTAAATATTTTGAGAGCCTACTTAAAGACATTGTATCATACTGTAGCACGGTGGATTTTGTTAACAAAGTCAGTGCGGGCAAATTGTATACACACAATAAAGTGAATGGGCGATGTAGGGTAAGCGAAGGGGAGGAGCCTATTTACAATGGACCAGCGTGCGGAAAGTGAACGGAGAGTGCGGTAACTGCCGTGGTCGGTATCAGATACCTGCACACTCAGTTACCGCACTGTGCATTGATTTTGTAAAAAGGCAAAATAGGTTGAAAATAAGATGGCAATTTTATTTCAGTATTGATATGAATGATTCATTATTTAATCATTTAATCAAAAAAAAGTATAGTTACGGAATATGGTATTTCACACGGATTTTAAGTCCAGTCACGAAAGGTATGAGTCGAGTTAGTTCAAACATTCATTTAAAATAAAGTTTTCCAGTTTTCGTTTCACATTTCCATTTTAGTAGTGAAATGTACAGCCACTGAAATTAAAGCGCGATGCCAATTCGGTAAATGGCGTTCATTACTATCTGCCTCTGTCTGGTTTTGAGGCAAATTTTCCTTCTCATCCAGTTTCGAATATTTAGCTTCATTTGTGTCATTTTCTAAATTATTTGGATCTATTACACTAGACACTGCCTTGCGAATTTTATTGGAAGTCTTTTTTGTATTTCCGTACACCGGTTGTGGACCTGTGACCAGTTCTACTCATTATTTCCTGTTCATCAATCCCGGAATCGTACAGACAGGTCGCACAGGTTCGCTTGCCACTGTGATTTGAATAAGTTCCCTTTAATCCACCCTTATCGGCAATTTCCTTCATGAATTTGCCCAAAGTATTGACACCGACTGCCTTGTTTCCGTAACGTATCGTATCGCCAAGTAGAGGTCTCCGGTAGAAATCCCCTTCGTTTCCAAGGGCATTCAAATAAGTACCAAAATGGGTCGCACCAATCTCGGGCCTGTAAAAGAGAAATAGGAATGATTAAAAGGACAGGACTTTGCTCCGAGGTCGTGAGTTCGAATCCTGCATTGTTGACTGGGGTGTAGAGCCTTAGGCGCGAATACTAACATGAAAGCAAGGAATCAGTCAATGAGCGGGATTTAATTAACTGAAAATGGTCATCAAATGTTTGATTTGAAATAACAATGTGTAGGTCTATGATTTGACTAAAATAAAACATACTTTTATCATTAAAATTTCATTTAAGCAAATGTTTTAAGTAGATCTAGTTTAAACTTACCTGGTTTACAGTAGTGTTTGATTTCTTTGTTAGCGAGTGACATCTGTCCTAGTCCACCCTTGTAAGTTTTATATCCTCGACCAATGAACTTTAAGTTAATATATTGTCCCTCTGCGTCCTCGCTAATTTCAAACTGATTGCACTGCAGAGTTCGATGCCCCTCTCGACCACGTAACCCGCAGTTTACATGCATAGAAGAAAATAGTTAATTGCAAGGTGTTTGCATCTTGCATACCGTATACACCAGTTTCTCATAACTTGTTTTCATCTTCGCTAGAAACGGGATCAGCCTGTCTTACGTCAGTGCCCAAACCCTGGTGTAATAGTTGTTGCATTTTACTATCCAGAACTGTGTAAAATTCCGCAAATGCGGGGTCCTTCTTGTCCAAAATGTTTAAATCATGTACACCACATTCGCGCAGATACCTCAAGAGTCCACACATGATTAAATAAAGAGTTTTTGGAGGATAATCTTCACCTTTTTCTATTTTTAATTTCCATCACAAAACGCGTCAGCCAATATGACAGCACAATTTTTTCCATTGTATGTATTTCCGGTATTTTATCTAACATTCTATATCTACGCCATGCATAAAAAATCTTCACTGACCATTTAGTGATTTTTGTTGTGTTTTTATTACGTCTTGACGATTTTAATTCTTCTATTTCCTCGTCGGTCACGTTTTTTCCAAACCTTTCGTCACATGTATCAAAACTTGAGGAAATGTCACCTTTGCTGATTTCGGATTTAGATAATTCAAGATTCAGATCACTACTTTCAGTTTGAATGTTACTGTTCGAGCCCGACTCTTCGGGACCTATCAGAAAGTCCAACCAAAGATCAAAAGAAATGTTGTTGTCGATATCCGAGTACAGTGGTATTTGCGAGAGAAACAAGTTTTCAGTACTATTATCCAGCAATTCATAGTATTGTTTTTCAATATTGTCTGCAACTTGGCTCAATACAAAATCCAAACCGTCGGATTCCATAATCATTTGTGCAAAAAGCGAGCGGCAATGTCACTAGCGTTCTTTTATTTGGTAACATGGCCTACGTGCCTTTCATACGGTAAGCTAGTACCGAAATGACCTGCGACAGGAGATCTAGACAGTTGAATTTTAGGGTCGATGTTGACATTTGTTATCTGTAAGTGTGTTCAGGTTTTTTTATGGCTTTTCTGAGCTTTACATATTGAAGAACACGGTATTCATACACGTTGTGTGCGTGAATCAACTGACATTTTATTGGCTATGATACAAAACAGAGAACAGAAACACGCGGCCATCTAATTTATTCTCGGAGGATACGCCCCCTCGAATAAATCAGATACCCTTATGTTTTCATTTTCTGTCTATAACTTGACGAACACTTTTCCTTGAGCTACTGTATAGTTTACAACACAGATGCAATGATGTTTTAATACTGGATATACATTCTAAGGTTAAGGTACGTACAATAGTTTTATGTAGTATGTTTATAAAAAAAATCAGCTTCTGTATTCTGTAAAAGAAGTGCAGACTATGAATTTGCAAAACAATGTTAATATGCGGAAAAATAACTGTTTTTTTACCTGCCAATTTTCTTATATAGTTATAGTTGGTGAGAAACTTTTGACTAAAAAGATTTAATCGAGCGAAAGAAATTCAAATTTGCGTACCAGGATATCTTTTTGATACAATCTCATGCATTTGCTAATAGAAACATTGACGAATGTGGTTATCATTATTAATCCGGATATGTATGAAATAAAATGCATAATTTTCTTGAAATTTGCATTCGGCGTACTTTCGCCTACACCGTCCTACCATAGATTGTGTTACTGTTTAAAAAAAGTCTACATATTTTCATCTCTTTCAAGTGATAGAGAATTGATAAAGTATCATCACGCCTTGAATGCCAGATCTTTTCATCCAAAGTGTAGAGGTTAAGGTGTCTGCCGCTCATCCCAGAGGTTGCGGGTTCGATCCCATTCGGGTCACGACAGTACCATATGACACCAGTACTGGATTTTCCAGGAAGCGGACTCGAGAGTGACTAGATAAGCTACAAGCTTTCTTCACAATCGAGCTAAAATAAATTAGTTTAAACTAAACTAAAACTAATGCCAAGTAAATGACAAAGCGTAACTCCCTGTTAATACATAACATGGAAAATTAATTCGAAAGTTGAACACTGAAAGTCTATTACGCCTCAAACTGAAATTGTAATTAAATGATTATGCACGTTTAAACTCTTTACACACATTTGTCATTTTGTATGTTAAAGAAAATGCGTAGATCACCTGTAACATATTCGTACAGACTACAATATATCCCATAAGCAAATGTACATTAAATTTTGATCAAGAAATCATTGAGAAATTTAAACAGGAAGTAAAGTAATACCTCTGTAATTTGACGGGTCAGATTTATCTTCCTTTTTAACGATAACACCTTTGGTCCATAATTTGGGATAAGTACAATCTTGATAGATTTTGTTAAAAAATTGGACTTAAAACGGTGTAATAAATTGTTTAGCATTTATCAAAATATCTGCGATAATCTGGCCACATCCCGGTGCCTTATTCCTATAAAGTGAAGATCAGAATTCAATATTTCATGTTCATCGAAAGGTCTCTCTAGTACTTCAATATTAATTACATCATTGCTAGTATTATCGTTCAAGAGATTCAGTTAGTTTATTTAGCATATCTTTGAAATATGTGGCAAACGAAGATACATCCATATCAGCATTACCAGCGTTCTTACTGTTTCTAAATTTATTAACCTTTTCCCAAAATTTTGCTGATGAATTCCGACTCAATTCAGACAAATTACGCTTCTCTTGTGCCTAAAATTTTACTTTAGCCTTACACTTAATAGAACAAAAGGGGCTTCTACTTTCTAAAATTAAAATTTTGTTTTGTTCACAGGGGTTTCTCTTAAACTTCCTTTTCACATCCATAAATCTAGATTTGGCTAACTTACAATTTTCATTAAACCAAACATTTTTACGTACTCTTTGTTTCTTATCAGTGTGTACTGTTTCCCAGAATACTTGATATGAACAAGAGTACATAGCGTTTGAAAAAAATAAAATTTTTTCATCTAAATCTAAAGAACTAATTACATTATTTCTTGTAATTCGCTCGAGCAAGGTCATTGCAACCTAAGTAAAGAAAGAGGTAATCATCCAGTAACCCATCGTTGTATCAGGGAATTAACGTCATTTCCTATTTAGTACAATTTAGCTCGGTGTCCCTTGTGTTTTTTTCAATTCAATCACATTGTACACTTTAAATGTACTGAATAGAATCAGCCGAATCGTGGAGCCGCCGTTGAGCCGCCTCGGGATCGACGGGCCCCGGGTTCGATCCCAACCATCGCCATGTCGGTAGTGTCCTTAGGCAAGACACTATTCCCGGATTGCCTCTCTCTCTTCGGGGTTGATTTCATCTGGAAAGAGTCTCGAGAGCGATTAATATAAGTTGTAAGAACATGTTTCGCAATCGAGAATAAATAAATCAGTATAAAAAAGAACAAAAAAAGCCGAATTGCATAGAAAAAAAAGAACTTTCTGGAAATATTCATGATCAAGAACTGTATGTCTACTTTTCCGCTTTCCTCCCGCGCTTCATTACATGTTCTTATCTTGGCATAAAACACGATGGTCTGATGAACATTTATTTAAAGTGCAAACAGCGTTATAGTTCCCTCAAATACTTCTTGGACAATCCCTGCTCACAGAATAGGTTTGTAAGTATCAATCATACGATCTTAAGTTTTTAGTTTGTTTTTCATTCATCACTGCTTTTGTATACAATTTTGAATAGTCATTGTTCTCACCTCAACCATAGTACACTGTGAAAATAATATATATACTTTTCAGACAGAGTGGAAGAAGAATGACGTGTTCAAATCAATTTTTGCAAGCAAAAGGATTTTGGATTGTTTTTTATGTATTTTCGTCTCAATTATTGTTCAGCACTCAAAGGCGATTCAACTTTCAATTTCAAATGTAATATATGGCACAGAGTTTAGATCAAACGTGGATAAAAGTGAACAGAACAGTACATATCTTTTTTAAAGAACCACTATACATTTGCCAGCTGGTTTAAACACTACATCAAAGGCGAACGGCAACTCGGAAAACGCTACTGAACACGGCATACTAGATATTTCAACGAATAACGCACAACTGTTGACTCAGGTTACAAGGTCTGGGAACAGCAACACTACAAACTTCGAACGTATGAACACTACAATTGGTATTTTAATCCCAACTACAACTCGAAATGTTAAGAATCCAATTTTAGAAAAACTAAGTTTAACAAAAATATGCTTACCGTCCATTTACAATACATTGCAAACGGACTATGCATATACAATTTACCTTGGAATTGATAGGGGTGATTATTTGGAAACTGTTGAAAACAAATTAAAGAAAATATTCGATTGAGTTCAGGTTGTTATCACTACCAGTACATCATTCACAAAAACTGCCAATGCACTAGCAAGAAAAGCCTATCAGGATGGAATGGAGTATTTAGTACGAATAAACGATGACACAACATTTGAAACAAAGAACTGGACGTTAGCTGTTTTAGATGTTCTGCGAAACTATACACCGCCGAATATTGGTGTAGTTGGACCGACTTGTCATGAAGGAAATACAGCAATCTTAACACATGACATGGTGCATCGTACGCATTTAGAAATATTTGACTTTTATTATCCTCCATATTTTGATAACTGGTGGGCAGATGACTGGATTATGAAAGTTTACGCACCTGAACGATCCATCAAGTTGAAATCGTGGGTTGTAAAACACCATTTAAGTTTTCATGGCACTAGATATCACGTTGACTTAGAAATATGATCGACTTGGTAAAACACTGCTTTTCGATCGAGAGAGACTCGCAAAACACTTATCAAACTCGAAACAATGAGTTTGATTTTTCTAAATTGGAGTGGAACTTCATTGTAAAATGTTCTTGGTAACAATTGCTTTATGGCCCCTCAGGTACATGTTCTTTTGAATTAGCAAAGCGGCAATAAAAAAACATCAGCTATACTTTCGAAAGCTTCCTTTATGAGTTCCTGCAGATTCTGATTGATTTAGCTTTTCACAATTGACGATTGGAATAAGCTTTCAACATTATTTCAGACTTTTCGAGCAATCCCTCTTTTAAAGAATAAAAATTATATATCTAAAACATATTGGATTATTTTCCCAGTATTTTTTTGAACCATAAAAAACAAGGATCATGAAAGCTGTCTAACGTTCATTTTAGCTCCACTGCAGGTCACGGACACCTTCCATTTAAAGGGACATACCCTATAACTGATGTCAAACTAAATAATCTCCAAAACATAAATTATAGAATCTTTGGAAGTATTATAACTCAACCTAAAAGTTTCAGCTATTCATTCCCAGTCATTTCCGAGAAAAATCAGCATTTTGAAATATACTGCAGTACCGTAAACCATTCAATAATTTATGTAGAATTGTTGTTGTACAATTTATTGGTGGATGCGATTTATTACAGAAAGCTTCTATATTGATTAATTGTTGTCAAATGAGGCATTTTTCGCCATAGTTTCTTCTTTGAAATAATATTCATTTATCATTTTACGTTCATTGAACAAATAATCTATGTTTCGATAATATAATCTGCTAGATGTAGGCAGTGCCCCTTTAACTGGAATATTATATCCAGAGACCTACGTAAATCCCGATCCACCTAGAAGTTTTCTTTATAAAACTAATCCTAGTGGAAATTGGCCCCTACAAATCAACAAGATTTTTTGTCGACTCAACGTCACTCAAACAATACAAGACAAAAGTCAAATGAGAACATTTAGCATAATCATTCTTAGTTGAAATTGTTTTAGAATTGGAAAAGCAACCCTTTACTGGCTTTTTTAAAATCAGTATTTATTAAGAAATCTTTGTAGATGGTAATGTTATGACTTTTATACAATAATCTTACTACTTCTACGAAACAATTTAGATTTTAAGACTATTTAATATTATTTATGATTTAAAACATGGTTCCGGGATTCCGGGATAAACTATCATGTGAGAATGATGAACGATCTAGTAGTCTAAGCAGAAACATATTTCATTTCTTTTGCAAACCTTTTAAAGGGACATACCCTATGACTGATGTCAAACTAAATAACCTCAAAAACATAAATAATAGAATCATTGGAAGTATTATAACTTAACCCCTAATGTTTCAGTTATGCATTCCAAGTCATTTCCGATAAAATCAGCATTTTGAAATATACTGCAGTACCGTAAACCATTCAATAATTTATGTAGAGTTGTTGTTGTACAATTTATTGGTGGATGCGATTTATTACAGAAAGCTTCTATGTCGATTAATTGTTGTCAAATGAGGCATTTTTCGCCATAGATTCTTCTTTTAAATTGTATTTATCTATCATTTTACGTTCATTGAACCCATAATCAATGTTTCAAGAATATAATCTGCTAGATGTAGAGAGTGCCCCTTTAATAAAAATAGTCACACGAAGCTACTCTCCAAACTTCCGGATTACGGTGTTTTGTCACAGGTCCTTAAGTAGTCTGAATCATTTCTCCTTTACAAAAACCAGTCAGTAATCCCTGAGAGAGATCTTTCTTGAGAAGTACATGGAAAGTCTTGTGGCTGAGTTACCATGTTTATTCCTATTTATAAAACAACATCTGAGCTACTATCAAATAACAAGTTTATCTATTTGCAGACTATGCTAAAAGCTGACTCGCCACTAGCTTTCAAAAAAATTTCAAACGCTTAGAAGAACAGATAAAATGAATGGGACTTTAATCCCACATTACATCTGGAGTGGGTCTAGATAGCGATCGGTATAATTTGTAAGAACTTGTTTTGCAATCGAGAATATATGGTCTGTATGGCACGCAAACATCAAACAGTGTAAGACCATACGTTTGGGTAAATTAAACTTTCCTCCAAGGAAAGCTTCGACTTGCGCTTCCTGTAGTTTAATCATTTAATTGATATCGAATACTTCTATAAATCTACAGTCCTGTCTTCAGAAACCAGTGAAACTAAATAGACTTATGCACACACTGAGTTGTAGATACTAACTTAATTGAATTTACATCGAAAACTACTTAACAATGGTCTACATCTAGTGTATATTAGCAGTGCGTTCATCTTTCAACTTTCTTACTATATCTTTATCTTTTAACAAACCATTTAGCTTTAAACTCCAACTCACACTAATATTGACTTTCTTATTGGTCGTTTACCTTTTACGTTCAACGAACAAGCTGGCACGCTGCTCAAGTCTATAACGACGGAATAAGGAGTTGACATTTAAGTATAGAAATGAGATTACCATCGGGATGGGCTGTTTCCATAAGTTTGGACCCCCTGTCCCCATGATCCGCCCCTGCAAAGCAACTGTCACAACATAAACAAATGCAAAATAACAAGGAGACAATGTAAAATTAAGTTTTATTTTAGAAAAAACTGTTATCTTCATTTTAAAAAATTTACACATAACAAAATTCTTTTCCCTGCTTGAATTGAAGTACTTTTGTGAAATCATGAATTATTTGACATAATAAAGGCACTGAAGAGCATTTTGTTATGCAGAGCATCGATGGTGGATTGTTCGTCTGTCCGTCTGTTCGTCCGTCTGTCTTTAATTTTTTCCTTGAAAACACTCTACAGGTCCCAATTTTCATTTAACTTTCATGAAACTTGTAGGTCAGTGGTTTAAAGGTCAAGGTCACATTGATCTCCGATAGCATTTCCTTGATAATGCTCTACAGTTCAACATTTTCAATCAACTTTCATCAATCTTGCTCAAAAAGTTGCCTGTAAATGATCCTTGTTTTTGAGGTCAGTGGATCAAAAGGTAAGGGTGCGGTGGTGTAGAGGTTTAGGTGTCTGCCCCTCATCCCGGAGGTTGCGGGTTCAATACCCGTCAAGGTCATGACCGTAACTACTCATATGACACCACTACTGGTTTTTCCAGGAAACGGACTCGAGAGTGACTCGAAAAGCTCAAAGCTTTTTTCACAATCGAGGTAAAATAAATTAGTATAAACATAAAGGGTAAGGTCACAGTGACACGAACGTTAAAAATCGTTCCCCTCAAGATCTTTAAACTACATAGGATGATTGGTTTTACTGAATAGACGATCCAACTGATTTTTGGGTCTGTATGTCAAAGTTCAAGGTCATAGTGACCTCCATTAAATTTTCCTTGATAACACTCTTCAGGTCACGATTTGTATTTGACTTTCACGATGCTTGCTCAGACGTTTGCATGCAACATGTAGATGATCCCTATTGTGTTGGGGGTCAGTGGGTCAAAGGTCAAGATCAAAGTGACACGTGAAAATTATTTCAGCTTAATATTTACAGATCTAATTATCAACAACAATCTTGAAAGCTCCTAGGATGATTGGTCTTACTGAGTAGATGATCCCTACTGTTTTGGGGTCAGTGGGTCAATGTCAAGGTCACCGTGACCTCTGATTGCCTAAGATGTTCACATAACTTACTCAAAACAGTCCAGTCAGAGCGATACTGGCACTTTTGGGCTTCTAGTTAAGACAAGGTAAAGAAGGACTTATGAAGGCTTCTTAGCATACCTAAAGACCATCCGCTAAGAAGGTCGTTAATTCCATCGAAGTTAGGTTAGATTGCACGTAATTTGTTTTCAATCCTTTCTTAAATACATGTACTTGGATGTATAATGCTATACATCATATTGAAAACCATCTTTTCTGTCATACAGTGCAAAAAATAAATGGAATTAATAGAAATATGAATTTTTCCCGAGAAAAATCTTGTGCAGTATTAAGTTGTAGCTGACCTAAATTTCTTTGCATGTAACATTTTTGATAATATTAGGTATTGAGGGGATCAAAGACTGCTACATGAAGTGGTTGCAGAACGTGTGAAGTAGGGGTAGGCAATACGTCGCTCCTTCGCCAAGTCAATTAACGACCCAACTGTTTTGAGACACACCGCATGTTTGGTGTTCAACCCGTTTACAGTTGGACGCTATGCTTCCCTCTTTGATTGTGTCTGACGGAAGAGGGGGAGGACTCTGTGATGGGCAGTTTTTAAATCCCACTGGGACGAAACTGTTTTGATTTCTGTCCTCTGGCCTGTTTCGTCGGGCCCTTAAGGGTGTTTCTCTTGGTGCTCTGCCTTCTGCAAAGGCATTGAGTACATACGTTTTTTGGTTCTCAAGGTTTGCTTTTTATATATTCATACACGAGCATTTTTGTGTTTTACATACCATGCCTTTTGTTTCCATTGCGTGTGTTAGAGATTCACCTAGCAGGGATTACTTTTATTTACACTGTCCTGTGACTTTGGAACATGGTGGGGGTAAGAGTGAGGTTGGGTGCGCACCATAAACCGGTTTAAGCTCCCCAGTGGTGTTTTTGCCACTGACCGTTCCAAGGCGGTGCCCCACTGTGTTCCTTTAATTGTTCGTTTTGTCCTCGTGTGTTTGCTTTGTATGCTAGTGTGTGTTGGTAGTGTATGTGTGTGTGTGTACATGATTGTGTGTGTTTGCTTTGTATGCTAGTGTGTGTGTGTGTGTGTGTGTGTGTGTGTGTGTGTGTGTGTGTGTGCTTCTGGGTGCTATGGGGCTCGTTTTGGGGAGGCTGCGTTTTTGGTATGTGGCATTCCCTGTTTGATATTTACTTAACCTGTTCTCGTTGGAGATGTATGGCGGCCGCGAGTTTCCTACAACATTTGCGCAAACCGATTAAAGTGGCTGTGGTTGTCCTCGGTGATGTTACTTCCTGTGGGCTACTTTCCGGTGTAGCAATTGTATTTAGTTGCCGTTGACCTGGTCAAAATTGTACATGAATTGAGGTTTATCCTGAAGACCATTATTGGCCATAATCTCCCCTTAGTTTTTGAAAAACTGATCGACTGCTTCGGGTGTTGGACGTTCAACGTTTTGGATGCTATACGATAACTCCATCGGAAAGGGAACGAATAGAGCCAATTGTTGCTAAATGACTTGCTGTTTTTGTTCGCACAAGACTGTAGATAAGATATCCCACAAGATGCTAGAACTGACGGTTAGAGAAGTCATACCCTAGTTGGGCCATCACTTCAGCATATTCTACCAAACATTCAGAACGACGTTGAGGCTTACAACATACGTATGCGATTTTGTAAAAAGGCAGTGTTGAATACATGTATTTGAGGTCCTTTTTGAATCATTATCTAAAAGTGTACCTAAAGCAATCTTGACAAAATAGAAATAATAAGTATAATTGAATATATGTAATAATTATAGTAATTAAAATTTTCTGTTTCCGGCGCGAGTATGAAGTTATCTCAGCAGCCCCGTGATGTTAGCCCCGCAGCATCTAGTTACCCCGCAGCCCCGTGAAGTTAGCCCCGTGGCACCTAGTTACCCCGCAGCCCCGTGAAGTTAGCCCCGTAGCACCTAGTTACCCCGCAGGCCCATGAAGATAGCCCCGTAGCACCTAGTTACCCCACATCCCCGTGAGGTCAGTCCCGCATCACCTAGTTACCCCGCAGCCCTGTGATGTAAGGCCCGTAGCACAGTTAAGTATCATCCCCACTTCACATACTCTGTCCCTTGTCCCCTGCTCTCAATACAGTTCTACTTATAGTGCTCCCAATCTTTGATAACAGCCTCATTCACATGAACTCAGCCCTCAGGCTTGTACCCTAAGCATAGAAAACACTGTTTGTAGAAGTAACATCCCCGCCTGAAGGAGTTAGCCCCGTGTCCCCTGCTATCAAAACACTTCTTGTAACAAACATTTCTCGTTTTCAGATATCCTCTATGTGTCCCAGCATTCACATAAACTCAGCCCCGTGTCCTGTAGTATCATGTCAGCGCTGGTATAACCGTTAAAAGTAGAACCATCCCCGCCTCACTAACTCAGTCTCGTGTCCCCTGCTATCAATACAGCACTTCGTACACTACTCTCTAACTTTCATACCACCCTTTTGTGTCCCCGCGTTCACATAAACTCAGACTCGTGTCCTGTAGTATCATTGCAGTCCTGGTAAAACCGTTTAAAATAGAACTATCCCCGCCTTACTAACTCAGCCACGTGTCCCCCCCTGCTACCAATACAACACTTCTTACACTACTCTCTAACTTTCATACCACCCTTTCGTCTCCCCGCGTTCATAAAAACTCAGACTCGTGTCCTGTAGTATAATTGCAGCACTTATAACCCGTATCTTTACGTATCAGCCCCGTGATGTTAGCCCCGCAGCACCTAGTACCCCGTATCTTTGTGAAGTTAGCCCCAAAGTACCTAGCTATCCCGCAACCCTGTGAAGTAAGGCCCTCAGCATTTGTTACCCAGCAGCACTGTCAAGTTAGCCCCGTGGCATTTAGATACCCCGCATCCCCGTGAAGTTCGCCCCGTAACACCTAGTTGCCCCGCAGCCCCGTGAAGCTAGCTCCGCAGCACCTAGATACCCAGCAGCCCTGTCAAATTAACCCCTGTAGCACATACATACCTCGCTTCCCCGTCAAGTTAGTCGCGTAGCACTAAGTTATTCCGCAGCCCTGCGAAGGTATCCCCGTTGCACCTAGTTATCTCGTAGCCCCGCCATGTTAGCCCTATGCCACCATGTCACAAAACGCCTCGTGGCATATGGTTTCCCCTCGCACCACTTGAATTAACCTATGCATACATCACCACAGGACAAAGTACAATCGCAGTGGTGTTGATGGGTAAAGATGTCTGCCGCTTATACCGGAGGTTCGGGTTAAAACCCCACTGGGGTCACGACCGTACCTTCTCATATGTCATAAGTTCTATTTTCTCAGTCCAGTGCCCTCTGGTATCAATGCAACTCTGATGATATTGTTAATATAAGTATCATCCCCGCTTCACACACTCAGTCCCGTGTCCCCTGCACCCAATGCAGTTCTACTTATAATGCTCCCAATATTTTATAACACCCTCATTCACATGAACTCAGCCCTCAGCCCTGTACCCTAAGCATGGAAAACACCGTTTGTAGAAGTAGCATCCCCGCCTGAAGGAGTAAGCCCCGTGTCCCCTGCTATCAAAACACTTCTTGTAACAGTCATTTCTCGTTTTCAGACCACCTGTATGTGTCCCAGCATTCACATACTCTGTCCCGTGTCCCCTGCACTCAATACAGTTCCATTTATAGTGCATCCAATCTTTTGTAGCACCCTCATTCACATGAACTCAGCCCTCAGCCCTGTGCCCTAAGCATAGAAAACACCGTTTGTAGAAGTAACATCCCCGCCTGAAGGAGTTAGCCCCGTGTCCCCTGCTATCAATACACTTCTTGTAACAGTCATTTCTAGTTTTCAGACATCCTCTATGTGTCCCCGCATTCACATAAACTCAGCCCCGTGTCCTGTAGTATCATTGTAGCCCTGGTAAGACTGTTTAAAGTAGCACCATCCCCACCTCACTAACTCAGTCCCGTGTCCCCTGCTATCAATACAGCACTTCGTAAACTACTCTCTAACTTTCATACCACCCTTTTGAGTCCCCTCGTTCACATTAACTCAGTCCCGTGTCCTGTAGTATCATTGCAGCGCTGGTAAAAAAAAAAAAAAATAATAATATCAAACAGGGAATGCCACGTACCAAAAACGCAGCCTCCCCAAAACGAACCCCACAGCACCCAGAAGTGCACACCACCAACACACACACACACACGCACACGCACACACACACGACACACATTGTGTCCCCGCATTCACATAAACTCAGCCCCGTATCCTATAGTATCATTGCAGCCCTGGTAAAACCGTTTCAATTAGTATCATATCCGCCTCACTAACTCAGCCCCGTGTCCCCTGCTATCAATACAACACTTCTTACACTACTCTTTGACTTTCTTACCACCCATTTGTGTCCCCGCGTTCATATAAACTGGGCCCGTGCCCTGTAGTGTTGATTCTTTTAGACGTAGACCGGTTTCATAACTGTTTATCACTTCTTTTTCACGAAATCAAACATATACATTTGTACTAAATTAATAAATACTTGATTATAACAAAACAAAAAAGGAACTACAAACGATATTTCAAGGTCTGTATTGATACAAGGGGACACAGCTGATTCCGTGAGCTTAGGATGATTCTTATAGAAACTGTGTTACCAGAACTGCATTAGTACTAAAGAATATGCAGTTGTGGTACATGCAGATGCGGGGGCGGGGGGCGGGGGGCGGGGGGCGTGGAGGAGAACTAAAATTTGAGATAAAACCACGGGTTTGGTTTGATAAAAGTAGGCGTATAAATTTATTCAGTGGCCTGTACGGATTTCTCTGGAACTTAGAATGCGGGGCTGTGTTAAAACTGGGGACACCGCCTCGATAGCCTAGTGGTAGAGCGTCCGCTTCGAGTGCGGGCGGTAATGGGTTCGCATTCTGGCCGCGTCATACCAAAGACGTAAAAATTGGTGCCAGTAGCTCCCTTGCTTGGCGCTCAGCATTAAAAGGGAAACTGGCCATCTTCCCTCATAATCTCACGGCGATTGATACCATTATGAATGAGGTGTCGAGAGTGATTAATATAAGTTGGATAACTTATTTCATAATCGACCTAAAATAAATTAATATAAACTAATAGAAAATGAGAGTTGCAGGGATATAAAAGGAAGCGATGTTACCAAGGGTTCCATTTATACTTGGGCATCATTGTCATGTGGGATACGTTGACACGTGTCGACACTCGGGTCGTACCGATTATAGCCTCCTTAGAGGATGGTGGACCCGATAAGCACAAGTACAAACAAAAACGTGTCGACACATATTTGATGTCATGCGGCTGCAGATAAACTTTCAAAAATGAAATTACCCGGGGCTGCGTTAATCATTGACATAGTACATGGGGTTGAATGGATATTGCGGGAAGTGATGTTGCCATGGGCGCTATTTTGGTACTTGAACAGACGAACTGTTGACGTAATACGGGGCTGTGTTATGGGGTTAACTTGATGGAGCTGTGGGGTAACTAGGTGTTATGGGACTAACTTCACGGTGCTGCGAATTATATTCATGTTTCTGCGGGGTAACTATGTGCTACGGGGCTAACTTCACGGGGCGCATGGTAATAAGGTGCTGTGAAGATATACGGGGTTATCACTTATGCAATGATACCAGAGGACACGAGGCTTTGAAAATGTGAAGGCGGGGACACAAATGTGAGGCATGAAAGGTAGGGAACAGTGTAAGAAGTACAATATTGAGGGCATGGGGCAAGGGCGGGGATGCTAAGGAGAACTGTAAGAAATTACGTTTTGGTGGAAGGGGACACGGGGCAGAATATGTAAGGCGGGTATGATATTTATTTAAACATGGCATTGTTACAGGAAGGCATGGGCCTGATTTCATATACATGTAAATGCGGAACACAAAAGGATGGTATGGACGCTTGATAGCTATGTAAGAAGAAATGTCTTGATAGTCGGGACATGGGGCTGAGTCCTTGAGGCGGGGATAATAATTAAAGAAACTGGGGAATAAGTGCTGTAATGATACTTAAGGATACGGGGCTGAGTTTATGTGAACGCATGAACTCAAAAGGGTGTTATGAAAGCTAGAGTGTAGTGTAAGAAGTACCGTTTTGATAGCAGGTAACACGGGGCTAAGTTGGCGGGGATGATACTAATTAAAACGGATTTCCAGGGCTGCAATGACACTACATGACACGGAGCTGAATTAATGTAAATGCGGGGACACATAGAGGTGGTCTGAAAACTAAAAATGTGTAACAAGAAGTGTTTTGATACCAGGGGACATGGGGCTGACTCTGTGAGGCTGGGATGTTACTTCTACAAACGGTGTTATCAGTGCTGAGGGCACAGGGCTGAGGGCTGAGTTCATGTGAATGAGGGAAGACAAAGGGGTGTTATCAAAGATTAGGAGCACTATAAGTATAACTGTATTGAGAGCAGGGTACACGGGGCAAAGTATGTGAAACGGGGATGATACTTATATGAACGGTGCTACCAGGGTTGCATTGATATTAGAGGCCACGCGGCTGAGTTCATCTTAATGCGGGAATACAAAGGCAATGTCTGAACGTTAGGGAGCAGTGTAAGACACTGTATTGGTAGCAAGGGACACGGGGATGAGTCCGTTAGGCGGGAATGATAATGATTTAAACGGTGTAAACAGGGCTGCAATAATACTGGAGTACGCTGGAATGAGTTTATGTAAATGCGGGGAGACAAATGGATGGTATGAAATGTAGAGAGCAGTGTAAGAAATACTGTATGGATATCTAGGGATATGGCGCTGAGTTCGTGAGGCGGGGATGATACAAATCAAAAACGGTTTTATAAGGGCTGCAATGATACTAAAGGTTACGGAGCTAAGTTTATGTGAATGCGGGGACACATAAGGGTGCTATAAAGCTAGAGAGCAGTGTAAGAAGTACTGTACTAATTGCAGGGAACACAGGGCTGAGTTCGTGAGGCGGGAATGAAAACGGTTTTACCGCGGCTGCAATATTACTACATCTGTACATGACACGGGGCTTTATTTATGTGAGTACGGGGACACATAGTGGTGGTCTGAAAACTAGAAATGAATGTAACAAAAAGTGTTTTGATACCAGGGAACATGAGGCGAGGGTGTTACTTCTACAAACGGTGTTATCACTGCTGAGCATACAGGGCTGAGGGATGAGTTCATGTGAATGAGGGTGTTATCAAGGATTGGGAGCACTATAAGTAGAACTGTATTAAGTACAGGGTACTCGGGGCAGAGTATGTGAAACGGGGATGATATTTATATGAACGGTGTTTCCTTGGTGCATTGGTACTAAATAACACGGGTTGTGTCCATGAGTCTAGGATGACATTTGTAGAAACACAAACCAGAAATCTCATCCATTTGGAATACTTCAAAGACATAATAACGATGACAAGAGGCCGTTTGCATACAAACAAAGATGAAGTTACCCTGGGCTTAGCTAATCCTTAGGGCATGGCATGGGTTGAATTGGGTTATATGTATATTGTGGGAGGTGATATTAGCTAGCGTTCTCATTTGTTAGTGGGGCTGATGGACCTTAAATCATGGGACAATGGCGATATTAAGGATGTGACATAACACAGGGCTTTATTATGCTCATAAGCTCGATTGTGAAGAAAGCTTAAAGCGTACAATGTATCGAATCTGCTTCATTGACAAAATAGTGCTGGTGTCATACCAGGAGGTACGGTCGTGGCCCAAATGGGGTTTCAACCCGCACCCGCGGGCATAAGAGGCAAACACCTTGACCATACACCATCGCCATTTAGTCACACTTTGCTCTCGACTGCTGAACTGGTAGCACGCTTTTTTCTCTTTCGTTGAAAGATTTCTCAGCTATTGTCTATGCTCCAGGAAATGCTCAAGTCATAAAACCTTCGGGTGAGACAAAGTATCTTTTAAGGACTTAGAGGATTTTTCGGAAAAAGTATACAAAATTTCAAAGTGTTAAGTGTTAAGGAGAGGATAAATAGGATAAGGATAAGGATGGGATAGGATAATCGGGACGCGTAAGGGGTAAAAAATACAGTGGGGAAAGCTTAGTAGAATTAAGAAAGTAATACAAAAGTTTTTATAACTAACACTTGCATACTTGTTGCTGATATTCCAGATATCAGCAACAAGTACTACTGGAGTAGTTGAAAAACAGAATAGCTCTGGTGGTTTGAGGACTACACGGTCAGCAAATCACTAGAACTACACTTTATAGTCATCATAAGTTAAAGATAGTAAGAAAAATTTTCAGATCAAGAAGTACCAAGTACATTTAGTGCATTTGCTGGATATTAAGCCAGCAAATCACTAAACAGAAAGGTACTACGTGATACAACTTAAGACAAAAGAGTTAGAGGGATAAAAAGTAGGAAAAATAGGGAAAAAGTGCAAATTAAGAAAATTAGAAAAAAGTAGCATTGGGGTAGGGCTAGCTTAAAAACGTATAACAAAGTCAAATTTCGATATCTTACAGTTTTAGTTACAAAATCTAGTAGAAAAAAGGTTCAAGTAGATACATACAAAATGTCAGACTGATAGGTCGATTAATAAAGAAAATATAAGTGAAAAAAAGGAGAAAAATAGAGAATTACTCTGAAATTAGAACATAGCGTTACTAACGCAACACCAAATTGAGTCCGATCTCAGCAGTTTGTTAGAAGAGTTACAAAGTTCAAAATTGAGTAAAGTAATATACAAGTATTTAGGTAATAGGAAAAATAAAAATAAATGAATTACGAAAATTAATTTGTAAGATTTAATCAGTCAAAAACAGACTTTCAGCACATTTTACGGGCACCTGCCAATTTCGGCCAACCAATCAAAATTAAGCAGCTCCAAAATAAGGAAAGTATGTCAATCCGTTATACTGAACAAGTACACATACTAAGATACTACCTTTTACAGCAGAAAAACGAAATTTAGAGTTAATATAAAGACTAAAGACCTTTTCGGAAAATAAAATTATATTTTTTTTTTCTCTTACAGTAAGAAAAATTCAAAAATTTGTGAATTTTTGCTAGAAAGATTTTATAAGTTAACGAAAGATACTGAGCACCATGACTGACCAAAATAGCACAATGAAAGGGTTTAAGGTTCAGAAAGGCAAAGCAGATATACACAACAAGAAACAAAGTACGGTAGTCAGGAGAGTAAATCAAAATAAAGCCACTAAGTTGTTAAATACACTGGCTGGCAAAGCGTCCCATATGGACAAAAAATTTAAATGGTCTGATTTAATTGACACTCTTGAAACCTTGATTCATATAAAACAAACAAGTACCTCCCAGAATGAGGGACTTCAAGTACAAGATACAAATTGCAACAAGAGTGTTATTAGAAGCACAACAAACCAGTGGGTGTCCACTAGGGACAACACCAACACCCCATTGACTCAAAATAACAGTAGTATTAGTAGTAGCAGTCGGACAAATATGTCTACTAACAACCAGACGCAATGTGACTTGTGGAAATTAGTAGAAACAAGCACGACAAATACCCCAGAAAGTACCCCACAGACAGGGGGAAAGGGAGTCAGTATAACAAATGTAGATACACCAGTAGGAGTAGGGCGGGAGAGCAAGGCACCAAGGCCGCTACAATTACTCAGAGTCTTAGGCAAAACACCCCCATCACCCCCTATCTTTAGTAGTCAGCAGACAAATTTTGACACCTGTCCGGAAACTCCGGAAGAGCATATTTTAAATAATAGCAGCTCAGATTATACCATAGTACAAGTCGAGGACGATATAGCTTTTAAAGTTTTAAGAAAAACCAAAGAATTGTATAGACCCAACAAATTAAACACGTCAAAAGAATCTAGGGACAGAATCAGGGAAAACGGGCGCAAAAGGGAAGTTACTCAACCAGTCCACTTTTTTACGCGGCATATAAATTTATCCCAGCGAATCTTTAATGAACAAGTAAAAAGGGTGTCGGTACATACCCAATGTGACCCCCCGACCGCTAACAATACCATCAAAACCAAAGAGCCAAAAATTAAAATAACACTCGACGAAGAAATACAGTGTAACCTAGGGAACGTGGCACCCATGATCAAATCAAGTCAGGATGCCACAACTCAATGCAATCTAATAAACAGAATCCAAGTGCAAACGGCTAAAACAATTAAGATATTAGAAAATAAGGACAACACCAAGGGAAGACAAATTTCAAAGATAGGCCCAATATTTTTAAATACAATCACAAAAAAGCCCCCCCAAAAATATTTTGGATAAAATCTCAAAAATCATCCCACCTTAAGCTCTGAATACAGTAACTAATCACCACACGCCACATCCTACTATAAATAAAGAACCAGAAATAGTCTGCACAGCCATCCCTTCTATAACAACCGAAAATAGGTTCGATCCCTTAAGGAAAGAAACAGAACGCACCAAGAAACAAGCTGCGAACTTTCAAACAAAAACAAATAACATCTCAGCAGCAGTTAAAAATAGAAATCAGAAAGAAGTAGGTAAACAAACAAGTAAACAGGAAAACTGGGTCAAGATGACCCTCAGCAGTGTAAGGGGAGGACTGGGGGGGAGAATATTAAGGCATATAGAGGAAAGGCTAAAACTTAAGGTAGGACATGAAAAAAGCAAAAAAATACTTTATTAAGAAAGGAATATTGCACTTTTTAGTCCGAGAAGACTTCAAACAAACAGCATGTGATTTTACGTACGGAAAACACGATCTAAAAATTGAAATAAGAAACCCCCCAAAACCAAAATTATCTACAGGCAGCGTAGGACAGATAACTCTAGAAAACACGAACTCATTTAAGGAACTGAAAGAAAATTTATTAACAAACAACCCAAACATTAAGGCCATAAGCCAAAAACACACCTATGAATTAGGCAAAAAAGTACCCACAAGTACAGTCTTTGTAAATTTTAAAACAGAAAACATGCCATTAAGAATAATAGGGCACAAAAACATGGTGAAACCAGCAACGTTAAATGCCAAAATTTGCAACAAATGCCAATTACACGGGCATAATAAGGACCAGTGCAGAAACACAGTCCGATGTCCGAAGTGTGCAGGCCAGCATTACTTAAGTGCATGCCAATCAAAAACTTTAAAATGTAATAACTGCACGGGTCAACACTGGGCCACCAGTAAGGAATGTCCGGTCTTTAAAAACTACAACAAAAAAGTTATAGAGACTTACAATTCTATTCTGAACAAATATCGTAAACAGTGCCTCGAAATGAAACAAGCTCTAGCTAACGAACGGGAAAAATACAATACACTACGGGGCATTACACGGCAATTAAACAAACCAAAAACACAACAAAGTAATGTAGGACATATGCAGACAACACAGTTTACAGCTTTCCCCTTAAAGATGCCCCACACCCCAGAATCAACACACATACCGCATGTGTACCCCAACAACCATAGTCACGAATGTACTGACACCCTTAGGGGCCTGCAGGATAGCGCCATCCTAATGGTGTATTAACGTAATTACTAACTTTGATATAGCATAATAATCTTTGACAACGCGTAAAATCCATAATGAGTACAAACAATGCTGGGATAAACGGTAATGTTAACACTGATCCTGGTCTCAGCATCCTGTCTTGGAATATACGCGGCATGAAAGAAAACAATTCAGATAAATGCCATGAACTTCAGAATTACATATATGAAAATTCTAATAGCATTGACATAATTTGCTTATAAGAAACAAAATTATCTGAAAAACAAAATGTTTACAAATTCTATGGATACCAAAACCCGTACAGTTCTTTAACACGGAAAATAAAAATGCCGGTGGGCTCTGCATTTATGTTAAAGAAGGACTATCGTATATTACAAAAAATACCAATCACAATAACACCAATCAAGTTTTGGCCATAGAAATTATAGGACAGAATGAGAACATTAACATTTATAATTATTATACAAATTATCGAACTAACAACAATAGGACAATGTTTGATACCTGCTTTTCAAACAATAATAACAAAACAGTAATAGTAGGTGATTTTAATCTAAAACATCCCCTATGGAACGGGGAATATGATCTAAGACAGGATGCTGAGGCCGAGGTACTGGTCGACTTCTTAATAGACAATAATCTAGTTTGCATAAATGACGGCCAAGTTACACGCTTAGCGGAGGTAGAAAATCATAGGGACGCTGCATTAGATCTAGCGATTGTATCCGCGGCTCTAAAACTACGCGCCTCGTTCTACGTTATCGACAATTCAATGGGTAGCGATCATTTACCCATACTCACAAATATTCAGATTCCGGTAATGAAGGAAACAAATGTATTCACGGCAAAATGGCTTATCGAAAAAGCCACCAAAGTACAATGGACTGAATTTCAACATATGTGTAGAGTTGATTTAAATTATGACATTTCAGATAACTCAGTCCAAGAAAATTTTGACTCATTCCTTGCAAAACTAAACGAAATCTTACATAAGTCTATACCGTTAAGTAAAGAAACAACAAAAGTCGTAAAAAGAAACAAAGTATGGTGGACCGAAGAATGCAGGCAAGCAATAAAATATAGAGAAGTTAGGAGAATAATATACAAAAAAGACGGGAGCACTTTAAAAAGAGAAATCTGGAAAAACGCGGTTCGAAATGCAAAACAAATCATTAAAAAAGCTAAAGCAGATAGCTGGCAACGATTTTGTAATAACATTACAGCTCAAACAACGTCGAAAGAAGTATGGAATTTCGTAGGTAAAATTAAAGGGACCGAACCCAAAAGCAATCCGGTTTTTAAAGTCGATGGCAAAACTCTAACCAATGCAAAAGATAAAGCAACCGCGCTAGTATCACAATACGCGAAAGCCAGTAGTAACGCAGGATACTCTAACTAATTTATAAGCCAAAAAAGAGTAATGAATAGATTAATAAAGCGAGTAGTTTCCAACGAACCACAAAGAATAGAGTTAGAATATAATGTAGACTTTACTATTTTTGAACTAAATAAAGCAATATCTGCATGCAAAAATGGTGCACCAGGAGAAGATAAAATTCACTACAAAATCCTCAAAAATTTACCGTCGGAAGCGAAATTAACATTATTACAAATATTCAATCAGTCATGGGCAGAAGGCAAAATGCCCTGCAGTTGGAATGAGGCAGTCATAATACCGCTTTTAAAACCAAATAAAAATAAAAATGACCCGGCATCTTACAGACCGATCTCATTAACATCTACGTTTACGAAATTATTACAAAAAATGATTAAGCCGAGACTATGTGCATATCTAGAACAAAATAACCTCATTTCAAAATTCCAGTCCGGATGCAGATCCTTTCATTCATGCGACGATAACGTAACGAGGTTAGAATCAGATTGCAAAAGAGCACAGATCGAAAATAAATACTTAATTGCCATATTTCTAGATCTAAGCAACGCCTTCGATAAACTATGGAACGAAGGAGCGGCCATGCAGTTACACAACTTGGGTATTAAGGGGCGAGTGCTAAAATGGCTCAGTGGTTTCCTGGCAACGAGACTAATTAAAGTTAAATACAACGGAGTTATGTCCGAAGTGGTCGAAACAATAAACGGTTGCCCTCAAGGTGCGGTACTGTCGCCGATAATATTCTGTCTAATGATGAACACGTTCGAAACTCAAATCACAAATTTTAATCATGGTAACAAAACAACCAATGCCAAAATCTCGCAATTTGTTGACGACTCTGCCACATGGCTACTTTCAGCATGTCCGAAATTAGCAGTCAAAAAGGCACAGACTGTTTTGAATACCATCGAACAATGGAGTAACTCCTGGGGATTCATAATCAACCCAATCAAAACCCAAGTACTAATAGTACACAAAAAAAGGTTGGCCAGCACCAGAATCACAACCTGATTTTCCGAAACTTAAATTATGTGGACAGGAATTACAGTACAATCAATACGCGAAATTCTTAGGCATGACTTTTGACAAAACAATGACTTGGAAATTTCACATAAATAACCTAATAACCCGATGTACTAAGGACATGAATATTATACGGGCAGTAAAAGGCAAAGAGTGGGGAACCGATAAGAAATGTCTGCTCAATATATTTAAGGCACTAATACTAAGCAAAATAAACTACGGAAGCGCAGTATACGACTCGGCGTCGAAATCGCAATTGAATAGACTACAAGTAATACAGAATAGGGCTCTAAAAATAATTCTAGGGTGTCCGAGACACACCACCACTCTCCCACTACACACGGAAGCAGCGATACTACCATTACACCTTAACCGCGACATGATAGCTTTAAAATATTGGGCGCGTAGCAGTAGGATGGGAACCAATCTACCCATTAATGATGAAATTTGCGAGGACCCCGCGTACATTTATCATAATAAACATCGAAAAACATTTAGGCCCCCGTACAGTCAAAGAATCCAGAAACTACTAATAGAATACAAAATGACCGAGCTCATAATTCATGAACCATGTTACGATCATGTTATAATAAAAAATATACCAAGAATCAATTTAGATCTTTTAGGCAAAATCAATAAAATTGAAAACAACCAAGCGTTAAATATCATACTAAGGGACTGCTCAAATATATTAGATAGGGGGGACACAATAGAATTTTTATGGGTGCCCAGTCACATCGGCATTAAAGGCAACGAAATGGCTGACAGCGAGGCAAAGCTGGGCAGTATGCAAGGAAACCTTTATCATATTGGGCTAAGTGTACGGGAAACCTACAGCATTATCAAGCAAAAGATTAAATTCAAATACGAGGAATTATGGGAAGAATACCGGAGCGATAGGAACATTTTAATTAATACAAATCCGCCAAGTAAGATAACAACATACAGCATCAATAGACTACTCGATACAATATATACGCGTTTAAAGCTTAACTGCAGCTACCTTAAGGGCCACCGATTTATCGAAGACGTTAACTGTTCAACGTGCCAGGACCCAGAGACATTCACGCATGTAATTTTCAAATGCCCCCTATATTTCACCGAACGCACCGAATTAGAAGCGGAACTATTCCAAATAGGCCTCACACAAATTACCGAAGTAACGCTACTGGACCCCCCAAGGAACATGCAATACTTATAAGAGAAATCCTATTTCAGTTTATCAAAGACGCAGGACTACTTAATAAAATATAGGAAAGATAAGTAAATAAGTCCTAATGGTGGCGACACGCATGGGAAATTGAAAGAAAAACAGCGCTATAAAATACCATTGTGACACATACGAGAACAGAGTGAGAACCAGCCACTTAAAGCGGGTCGATCGAAAGATTGGTAAATGTTACTCTGTGATCGAATGCGGTCATGAAGGTAGCTAACGACCGGTATGAGTCTTCGATCTATCACTCTGTCCAATTGACCAGGCGTGTCCAACAAGCTATCTAGAGGGACCCTATCTCCATTAATTAAAGGCGCATAACTGCTTAACAAAATATAGGATATATAAGAAAATAAGTCCAAATAGTGGCGGCGCGCCTGGGGATGCGGCAGAAAATAGCGCTATAAGATACCATTTTTGACACATACAAGAACAGGACGAGTACCAGCCACTTAAGGCGGGTCGATCGAGAGATCGGTAAATGTCGCTCTGTGATTGAATGCGGTCATGAAGGTAGCTAATGTCCGGTGTGAGCCTCCAAAGCATAGCTCTGCTTAACCGACCAGGCATGGCCTAAACTATCTAGAGGGGTCTACAGCAAGGGTTACTAATGCAAACTATAAGACCAGACAGGTGTCAGACACACTGCATATAGTGTATATAGAATAGCGTAGTTAGAATATTGACCATAACAAATGCCACAATAGTGGAAATTGCGTAGTACTAGTTATATATTCATATATAATAGTTGTCATAATAACAAAACATGTGTACAGCTAACGAACCAAGGTTAAGGGATTGTATATAGTAACGTAGAAAGTAGAGGAACTCCGAATGAGGATTATACAGTCAAACGTCAAGTAACACCCCAACCCCATGAGGTAAAAAAACGTATAACCCCAATAAACTAGGATATGAACAATATACCTGTTCTACCAAAAATAAATAATATATCATAGAGTTATTGCAGGCTCATGTAGCCGATATATCAAACTAGACAACGACAATAAAAGTATCCCTAGTAAGAGTGCACGTTAAGAGTAAAAAACAAAACACGCAGGGCCAAAAATGTAACGAAATATCCGGACCTAGCTGACAAAAACACTTGAAACTTCTCAAATAGAAACTCCAAAGAGTTTCTGGCCGAAGTATATATCCCAACAGATATACAGACCGAATAGAAGGCAAAAAAACGCAACAAAATCGCTCTAATATCTCAAAAACGAAGAAATATGCAGGGTTCCTATATAACTCATAGGAAAAAAAAAAGTATAAACATGTGGCTATAAATAAAAACCACGTGACCCGCTCGATATATAAGCGAGCTAAGTCCAAAAAACGGATAGTAAATCAACCAATCATAACGCAGCAGACAAAAAAATGAACCAATCAGAATTAAGCTACTAAACACAGGGTTCGGCAGAGTTATGTAAACAAGTACCCTGAAGTAAGTAGAAAATTTGACCCACAGGCTGTATAATCCAAACCTCGGAGTTTAAATAGAACAGTAGACTAGGTAGTTATCATACAAACAGTAGGATACATGGAAAATATCTCTTCAGTACAATAGTGTAGGACCAACCCTGGTCAAACACTAATACTGATATTAAGAATAACAAATTTGAGTTTAACCGATCAAAAACGAACAAGTAGCATAGCAAAACGATTAAGGGTTAAGAATAATTCCACAGAATGTCCATATTAGACAAATATACCAGATTCAGTCAAAGAGAGCAAAGTACCAATTTTGGCGTCTGAGCAAGAAATTACATACTCATCATAAGAATTATAACTCTTCCTCAACAGAAAGCACCAACTGGTATCACTAAAAAACTACCAGTGATTGCAAAAACAAAGTTTAAACAGGACCTGAAGTAATAACCCAAACAAAATCATGTCTAAAAAAGCAGCCACAATTTAGCCTGTGACCAAAATTAAGATTGTTCACAAGAAAATGCATAGCCAATGCTATCATCCTAAAAGAGTTCAAATACAATTAATAGGCAATTCTGATTAATACACCCCTAGTTATTGCAGATCTGTAAGCCAGGACCAACACAATACATAATTATTAGAAGAACTAGTAAGATTAAAATACCCCCTTACAAGCCTATACGCAACAAGCACCTGTTTCTATTTCCATCCGGTTCGTGTGCACTAAAAATCAGAATTAGTTCAAAATTGATAGAGAGGTCACATACTAAAACCAAAAGGACTGTTGCATCCCAATATAGTATAATTTTAATCTGTTGCTCCCTTTTAGAGCAACAGATAGTAAATATCATACAATTATTTTTCTAGTAAACATCCAACAGTTCATTTCAAGTACAGTAAATAATTTTTTTTCTTTGTTAAACTTTAAAAATAAGAACTGTTGGATAACTTTAATTGTTGTAACCTTCTAATCTTTTTGAAAACTACTTTTACATTTTAGCAAACTGTAAATAAATATTAACATGTAATGCAATGCTGAGATGTTCTCAGTTTTCCAAGAAGACCACCTTTTGACACTGTCACCAACAAATTCTTTTTATCTTTCATTAAATAGTGGTCACATTCATTAAGTAATTCTTTCTTTCAACTTTCAAATTAAGTAAAGATAGGACACTTTTGACTACGCGAGAATTATTTTTCAAAAACACAGCATTCTCTTCCTTCTATTTTTGTCCGAAGTCTCTCTTGCTCCACCTCTCTTAACCATCAAAGGCCAAGTTGATGGGGGCACCGGCTACACTACGCGTCCAAGCCTTGGAGACGTCGAGGGGCGGACTGAAGACTGGTTGAAGAAGAGGATCCGGTTGCCTTTGAAGGTCAAGCCAAATGACCAAGCGCACGAGCGAGCAGATGGCGGAGATTTTTTGCTGGTGTTGGTAAGAAACCCAACAGTCTGATGGCTTCCGGTGATACCTTGGCAGTAGTATAAAATGGAGTGTTCCCCCCCGAAATTTTGCCCATACCCGAAATTTTGCCCATACTGATATTTTTGCTTATTACGATATGTTTGCGCATGAACGATGTAGGGGAAGTAACTGTTACAGAAATTGGGGGTTTATTATCGCAAGAGTGATGCCCTTGAATGATGTGTGGATTGAAAAAAGTACATTGTTTTAAAAGAGTCTATTTTCAACCAATCGCGATAGAGGAAAAAGAAACATGAATGTCAATAACCTCTGAAAAACTAATTTATAATATATATTTAAAACGATACATTTGAAGAGAGTATAGATTCTTCACGCTGAGAGACAGCAGCAGGCGTTTCAGGTTATAACGACCGGTTCGGAGACCATATTATCGCCTTTGCGTCCGCCATTCAATTCGCACTTAATGCCCGGTGTGTAAATCTTACATGCATGAGTCGGTTTTCTATAGGATGTGTAGCAGAGCAAAGGTCACATAATATATCTCTACAGGGGTATAGTAGGAATTCACTATTATATATATCAACACTATAAGCCACACGAAGTGTCATTCAGGAGGTATGATGAGGTATTGAGGAGGTAATGAGGAGGCATGAGGAGGTAATGAGGAGGTACGAGGAGGTTATGAGGAGGGTCACTTCTTGTGGCTTATAGTGTTAATATATATGATAGTGATTTGGTACAGACGGCGAGGTCAGTTGCTAATAAAGCGAGACCATTATCTCACTATGGAGAGTGACGACAAGAACATCATATTTCATTGTAGGAAATGTGGTTACGTTTTTTTGCTTTGGAGAAACCTATTACACCACTTCAGAGTATGGCATACATGCGAGTATTATTCAAATATCTGTGTATGCTGCGGTCTCCTGAATGTTTGCGGCTATATGTGTCAAAATGTTTTATTCGATTTCTATCTATATGGCACTGATTTCTGCAAATGAGACATGTATGTTGATATTTTGGATTATTTCATTTCAAATTTGGGGTATGCCGTCGAAATCATACAAGTAATACTGGACTTTAATGAGCACCCCAATGACCAATAAATGGAACCTACCCATTGTAAAATTCCAAATGAAACACTTATAAAAAGATAGGACGGTTTATTCAAGCGTATAATGCAATGAAAATAAAACAAACTTTTGCGTATATTTCTCAACATGTAAGTGTTCAGTTTAATACCTTAATAACTCCTCGGAGGTAAGGGAGTGCCCCCAAACGTGTCTGACACCACCCCCTACCGCAGGGGGCACTCCCTTACCTCCGAGGAGTTAACCATATTTGAATCATAAACTTAAGAAGGACTCCATTTAAGAGTGTGGCATACAAGTGAGTATTATTCTTACATATGCGTGTGCTGCGAAAATGCGTTTCAGGACCAAATAACATTTTTGAGGCATCTGAAACAGATGCTGGGAAGAAAACTGTAAGATTAACGGAAATTGCTTTTTGAAGGTAAAGTCTTAAACGATAAATACACTGACCGATATTTTGTCGAGCTCACTAGACGTTTCAGCTTTTCGTTGGATGCTACGTAATACGGAAAAGACCATAGTGTTATCTCAAAATAAGTTCAAGATGTAACGTTATAATCGAGACATGTCGAATTTCTCAAACTCAAACTAAAGCATGGATTTGGCGCCACTTCAGTTATCATCGAACACAGCATGCTGGGCGTGTGACAAGATTGAAGTACCGCTCGAATACTGCGGGAAGTGCAAAGTCGCGAGATACTGTAGCAAACATTGTCAACTTTAGGACTGGTCCCGTTTTCATCAGTCGATATGTATATCACCTCTCTCAAAGTGAAAATAGTGGCGATGGAAAGAAGGGAAAAATAATACAAAAGATAGAAAATGAGGTAAGAGGAGGAAAGGTGAAGGGGAGAGGAGGAAGGAGGAGGGAAAAGGGAGGCAGGAGGAGGAGAGAGGAGGGTAAGATAAGTGAACAATAAGGTCGAACTGATAGATGAGCTGGTAGTAAGTAGGATATATACATGTACCTATTTACGTGTGAATATCGATATTACTGTAACGGTGGTTTTTAAACGTCTTAAAGCTTGAGTCTTAAACGATAAATAAACAGAATGACATTTTTTACTTCAGTGATTGCTTGGATGTCAAGAAGTGAAGACGCACACTTGAGAAAAATGGATATATTCGATACAAAAGAAAAGAGAGTAAAGAGGAAGTTTAATAGGAGCGCATCTCGTAAAAGCCATGTGCCTCATTCTGAAATGTATATACGGATGGTCCTCCCAGCGGAGCAGACGACAGCTATAGCTAAGAGTATGCTTGATCGTCAGTCCAAACCTAAAGTGACAGTAATCGATCTGGAATTGCAACGAATGGAAGAAGTCAGTAAAACACGGAAGCGTAAAGGTTCCATAGGGAAGTTAGACGGTATTAGTAACAAGAGTACCAAGAAACTTAGGCAGAGGGCACCATCTGCGAGCAGAAAGCCGAAGCAGACCTCAAAAGAAGATGAAAACATCACTACTATTGGACAGGTATTAAACTGAACACTTACATGACTCCTCCTCATTTGCAGTTTAGCCTTCAAGCGCGATGTTTGAATGTGAAATATGTTTCAAAGTCTTTAGAAGACGGAATAATATGTTGCGGCATAAAAGGTCTGCACATCCGGACGAAGATTCAGAGGAAGACGTGAACTCAGACATTTCTGTACAAGAGGACATTTTTGGACCTGTTAATGAAAACAATTCTGATAACAGCGACGACGATATGTCTGTAACATCTGAGAAGAGTTTGGATATTGACCCTTGGGAATACATTGTAGAAAGAGTAAAACTTGTGTCTGTTTTATTAAAACTCACGCTTTTATATTAAAGAAATGTAGATAATTTAGAAGAAAAAAATAAATGTAGCTAATAAACACAGATGTTGCTTTGTGAACACTTACATGACTCCTCCTCATTTGCAGTTTAGCCTTCAAGCGCGATGTTTGAATGTGATATATGTTTCAAAGTCTTTAGAAGACGGGATAATATGTTGCGGCATAAAAGGTCTGCACATCCGGACGAAGATTCAGAGGAAGACGTGAACTCAGACATATGAGAACTCCGATATGTCTGTAACATCTGAGAAGAGTTTGGATATTGACCCTTGGGAATACATTGTAGAGGAAGCGTTTGATAAGTGCCAGTCGCAGTATGAAACCGAAGTGAAGGAGCTTATGGAAGAAGATACCGAGATCAGTGAAAGTGAAGCCAGAGAAAATGTCTTTGAGGACATGAAAAGCACTTACAGGAAAGCCATGATGAACATTTTCGGTAGAAAACTGGTGTGGTTCGATGCTATGAAGAAGGATCCAATCTATAAAGCGATAAAGAAGACAGTCATTCAACTAATTGCAACAGAACACTACGAAGGGGAGGAAGCCTTAAAGTACGCCATTCTTAAACGGAGATTTTTGTTTGATAAAGTGCTGGACAATTACGTCACTCCACAGTTGGAAGAGGAAGAAGATACGGAACAAATGGAAGATACTGAGTGAGAGTGATACATGTATAACAGGACTGTCAAACTTGTTCGGCTAATAGTAAAACGATATTGTCGAAGCTAAAGTGAGCTGCGTGTCTTTTGTATAAAAAAAAAACTTTATGATCTGTGACATTTCTATCAACGAATTGACTGACTTCATTCATTTGTTCCATCTGGAAAGAGCAAAACTTGTGTCTGTTTTATTAAAACTCACGCTTTTATATTAAAGAAATGTAGATAATTTAGAAGAAAAAAAATAAATGTAGCTAATAAACACAGATGTTGCTTTGTGACTTCTCTTTCTCGGTCATTTTTCCAATAGGTGGTGTTTACCATTTAATTAAGGGTATATAAAAACGTCTAGCAACAAGCACGAGTTTAAATCAAGTAATAAGCTTTTATCTAAAACTATTCATTTAAAATATACGAAAGATTAAAATAATGTTTTCCTACAGCGCTCACTCCACTAAAATTAACGCTATTCAAAGAAAAGGCTTGCGGTTTACGGGTCGCAGTGTGTGCTTGGTATTCTTTCAAAAAATGTAATTTAATCGTGTCACCATGACAATCTCGCTTGTTATTTAATAACTGTATGTGGTTTTTATAAGTATGCAGTTGATGTCCTTTCGAAATATATTAGTTATCAACTTTTTTTTAACATTTGATTAATCTACATGTATGTTGAGAAATATACGCAAAAGTTTGTTTTATTTTCATTGCATTATACGCTTGAATAAACGGTCCTATCTTTTTATAAGTGTTTCATTTGGAATTTTACAATGGAAAGGTTCCATTTATTGGTCATTGGGGTGCTCATTAAAGTCCAGTATTACTTGTATGATTTCGACGGCATACCCCAAATTTGAAATGAAATAATCCAAAATATCAACATACATGTCTCATTTGCAGAAATCAGTGCCATATAGATAGAAATCGAATAAAACATTTTGACACATATAGCCGCAAACATTCAGGAGACCGCAGCATACACAGATATTTGAATAATACTCGCATGTATGCCATACTCTGAAGTGGTGTAATAGGTTTCTCCAAAGCAAAAAAAACGTAACCACATTTCCTACAATGAAATATGATGTTCTTGTCGTTACTCTCCATAGTGAGATAACGGTCTCGCTTTATTAGCAACTGACCTCGCCGTCTGTACCAAATCACTATCATATATATTAACACTATAAGCCACAAGAAGTGACCTTCCTCATAACCTCCTCGTACTTCCTCATTACCTCCTCATGCCTCCTCATTACCTCCTCAATACCTCATTATACCTCCTGAATGACACTTCGTGTGGCTTATAGTGTTGATATATATAATAGTGAATTCCTACTATACCCCTGTAGAGATATATCATGTGACCTTTGCTCTGCTACACATCCTATAGAAAACCGACTCATGCATGTAAGATTTACACACCGGACATTAAGTGCGAATTGAATGGCGGACGCAAAGGCGATGATATGGTCTCCGAACCGGTCGTTATAACCTGAAACGCCTGCTGCTGTCTCTCAGCGTGAAGAATCTATACTCTCTTCAAATGTATCGTTTTAAATATATATTATAAATTAGTTTTTCAGAGGTTATTGACATTCATGTTTCTTTTTCCTCTATCGCGATTGGTTGAAAATAGACTCTTTTAAAACAATGTACTTTTTTCAATCCACACATCATTCAAGGGCATCACTCTTGCGATAATAAACCCCCAATTTCTGTAACAGTTACTTCCCCTACATCGTTCATGCGCAAACATATCGTAATAAGCAAAAATATCAGTATGGGCAAAATTTCGGGTATGGGCAAAATTTCGGGGGGGAACACTCCATTTTATACTACTCTTGGCGTCCTTTTTCGGAGTCTGCTGGTCAAAATTTCAAGATAGGACACTCATATTTTCTCATTTAAAATAGCATGTTGTATAATTCAGTGCCCCATAATGTTGTCTGGCTTCAACCTATCTTTGAAGATTATAAAATATTGCAACTGATTTAGCTTTGTTATTCATTTATTCAAGTAATATTACCCCTCAAATTTTAATATTGTGTTATGGTCAAACATGAAGCTAAAACATAGCGGGGCATTAAAAAGTATTGTCTCTAATTGATGGACATTCAAATTATTATGGTCACTTTGATAATATCACTTTAAGCAGTAGAAAAGCCATCTTTTTAAAACGATTTTACATTTTGATAAATCATTTTCATATTTGAGATACATCTAACAAATCAAATGACTAGAAAAAAATGCTCACAAGATTACTACTTTATTGTTATTCTCACTCATATTGAAATATCTGGCGGAACCTCATTATTTCAGTCTTATAAACTGGACATTGTTATATTCTGATTTTTTCTTACCACTCCGCTTTTGTTCATATGCAGTTTGCACCGTGTCTTTAAGAAAGGACACATAACTTTATTTATATATGTTTGTTCTATCATCTTAGTGAATAAAACATTTTCAACGAAAAGTAGTTAATTGTCATTTAGCAATTGATCATCTTCTTCAGAGCAATATGTAGGACTGTTTCTTCAACGTTGTAAGACACCTAAACTAGAGAAAGTTGAAACTAACGTATATTTTGCAATCTTGTAGATGTAATACCATCCGCCATTTGTTTATATACTTGTATAACAAATAAACATTCTATAAGCTCAGCTCAGTGCATTTACAACTAGTGTCGAGATTTTAAGCATGCTCTGATTCGAACACACTGTGTTATAAGATATTATATTGTACTAAACCGATATTCATTTCATTTTTCTGCAATTGACTTTTTATGCCCCCGAAGGGTGGCATATTAAAATCGCACAGTCCGTCTGTGCGCACGCATGCTGGGTACCGTGCTAGGAGGTGTGGCCTAAGACCATAGGAATCTATTGTCTTCATTCCGTCTTTTGTCATTTAAGAGGTCATTCTTTTGTTACTTAAGTGGTCACTCTATTGTTCGAGAATAATGGAAATACCATCTAATAACACCTTCGCATGGGCGTCCGTCCCCACTTACAAATTCGTGGCCGGAGTGTAACTCTGGCATGCATTGAAGGATTTTAAAATAACTTGGCACAAATGTCTAGCACATCAAGATGATGTGTCGCGTGCAAGACCCACGTCCCTAGCTCAAAGGTCAAGATAACACTTGGACCATACATGCACACATTCGTGTCCGGACTGTAACTTTGTCATGCATTGAAGGATTTTAAAATAACTTGGCACAAATGTCTAGCACATCAAGACGATGTGTCGCGTGCAAGACCAATGTCCCTAGCTCAAAGGTCAAGGTCACACTTAGAGTTTGAAGGTAATAAATTACTCTATATATGCATATATGCACACATTCGTGTCCGGACTGTAACTTTGTCATGCATTGAAGGATTTTAAAATAACTTGGCACAAATGTCTAGCACATCAAGAAAACATGTAAAATGTCAAAAATAAAATGTTTAAAACGACGTCATAAAAAGGTGAAATAACCTACTTCATTCGTAATAACGTGCCGCATTCACGACATGACGAAAGAATACCGGGAGGCGGTCGTTTTTCATTTGTAAACGTCGATCAATGCAAACAACGTTCAAGCAAACAGGCTAAGTATGACCCCTTCGAAGCTAAAACAACAAGCCCATGGAAGATTATATGTTTCTTGACCTGATGAAAGTACTCAAAGATTTGAGAATATGCGGTAAGTCTACTTACACGCCAACATGTTGCTCTACTTTCAGTTTTAGCAAGCACTGTCCGCCATTTTTCCTCCGCAGATACAGTACAGGTTCATCGCTTAACCCTCTGAAGAAACATGGCTAAGTTCCAATCACTTTTATCGTTCATAGTGTAAAGTCTTTCATCTTAAACTGACAAAAAGTACTAGCAAAACTTTATAATTGATTTTGTTTTTAATTTCTACATGTAAATGTATCGAAAAGAAAAGTAGCATTCGCATAGAAAAAGCCTAACAAAGTGACTTATACTGTACGTTGCTTTCAGTAATTCTATCAAACAACTTTATGATGACCCAAGTTTTTCTGTGCTTTCAGCACTTTGATTTTCTAAGCTTACCATGAGCAAATGGTGTCAACTTGGCTAACCCTAGACCTTCCATTGTAAAGACACCCTGCTGGTATCGGTCCGGTCCTTTTTCCTTCTTTATTCTATAGTAAATTAAGCACATTAAAATTTTGTACATTTTCAGTGACTTTCACAGCAAAATTAATTCAAGCAATCAACAGCCTATATCTCTCATCTTCATCATTATCACAGTCAATTCACACCAGAATAGTTGCATGTTCAACGATGAACCTTTTTGCTGGCACTCATGATCTTCAGACGTCATACAAAACTAGCATGCGTGCAGGGGCTGTTTGCTCCGTGAACCTTTCCATCAGAAATACGGTATAGTCCCGAAAAACACAGAAAAAAAATTGTTTCAGTAACCAGGAATGATGAAAACTTATACAGCAGCAACAAATACAGTTGATAGTGATCCAGTTCGGCTGAGGACAGCTTTGAAATGGTGACATCGAAATTTCGTACAACTGTTAGAACTTTTTTCTAGGGTACAACTACCCGGAAGTACTTGTTGACCGGACCAGCACCTGCAACAACAACAACAGAAAAATGAAGTATGTGAACAGTAATGTTTAGCATATCACAATTAAAGGTAAAGTTTTGGTAAACTATTGAGTGGGGGTTCGCTGGTTACATACTGTACTTTTCCTTCCTTATTTGATTATCGGACACCCCAATATCTGTCAGCTTATTTTTAGCTATCGATGCACGAAAGCTATCATGGCTTGCAGTTATGAAGACATTGGGTAGATACTTCAGTTACTTGAATTTCAAAATGGCCTTGCATTTATGAAGCCACGGGGTAGATACATTCGCTAAATGAATTTCAAAATGATCGAGTGGTACAATCTTCATATGGAAAATAATTTTAAGAGTCGGTTTTCCTTGGAAAAGCATCAAGGTAATAGCCAATAACCCATGTTAAACCTACGGAGGTTTAAACGTTAAATTAAAATTCTCTGCCATATGATTTGTACCACTCGATCTTTTTAAAATTCATTTAACAAATGTATGTACGCCGTGACTTCGTAAATGCAAGACATTGATAGCAGCTAACAATATGCTAGCAGATACTAAAACGGTTGATAATAAAATAAAAAAGGAAAAAGGCATGCTGTGCATTAGAAGTTTTGTTTGGTATATAATAAAAAACCTTTTGGAAAGTTTTTTGTTTTGTTTTGTTTTTGTTTAAATGTTTAAATCAACTATTTAATTCAAATTTTCGGCAATACAGTTGTTTTTTTTAAAAAAAACAAAACAGTTATACTTATTATTCCCAGAGAAATATTTTAAAGAATTATTTTGGAAATTATTACAGGTGTACATTCTGTCTACACAGTTATCGAACACATGAATTTCAGAAAACTTGTGAAAGTGACCACATTGACAAAACATGTAATCTTTGTGGGATAAAACTGAGCTATTCAGTGATGTGTAAACAAGTTCACAACATATTGTATTTGTCAATCTTAACGGTTGTTTATAAATCATTAAATTTGTATCCGTGTTATTGCAGTGTAAACTAACAACATAACCCGGTAGTAGAGGAAAGTATCTCTTGTGTAAATATTAGAACGCGTAAGTGCATAAATTGTTCATAATTGTTTAATGCGTCATGGATATAATCATACAAATGTACGGATGTTTTCAGCTACAACTTTTTCGGGAGAGGTAGCGGTGTTAGATAATTATGCTTATAAATATTGCGTACATGTGTCGTTTATTCATTTATTTAACTAACGCTGTCCTCGATTATTGCGAATGAGCATACCATTAGATGTGTATTTTGAAATATCGCGTTGCGTTAATATCGCATTCCTGGTGTTTTAATAGATTTAACTAATCATGAAGACGGAATGTTCTCAATTGTGTAAAGTGATTTCGATGGAAATATTTACAGTGTATTTTTGTAGTCAGATCTTGTTCTACAGCACGTTTGCTACTGCTACAACAGGTAAGTGTGTGTATACTGGATGGAGTAGTTGCTGTCCTGTACGGTCCGTTCCGGCCTTGTGTGTACAAATAGGGCGCGTGAATAAGTGTAGTTAGATATCTTAGAAATATTTTCAAGAAGTCTGCTTGAGCAGCGTTGGGAATAAAAGAAAACAGTTATTTTACCAAATCTTAGACAGATCACGTGAAATTAGCAAAGGTTTTTGTATGTATATAAAGCAGAAACGTTTTACAAAGTTATTCGAATAAAAACTTTCAAGCGCGTGTACATAGTATCGCTTTGTTTCAGGAAAGTCAGGGGATAGTTGCGATTCTCCACTTACTCAAGGCATACGTGACAGTCAGTTTTCAGCTTCATCCGAATACGATCAGACTCACGATGCGCGCGCAGCGAGAACCGGAAATGGTGAGTAATGTGCTGTGTAGCCTGAAGCAACGATATGTCCTTATATTTTTATTTGCAAACCTTGCCTCTGTAATGCCAATTCTGAAAAGCACTTATTCAACCACTGACAATTTTGATCTGCCAGAGGCTATCTAGAAAAGTAATTCTTCTTAAAGTGACATTATGCGCATCTTACTGTATTTTTAGTGACAGTTTTATAAAAGCAATTTTCGGATGCTGTGCATTTAAATGTTTTAAACTAATGATAATGCCGCATTAGTATTTAAGTTGGTGCTTTAGAAATAAAAAAAATGAACTAATAAAATAATAAGTCATTTCTTGACAGTGATCTCCCTTGTGTTATAAGTGTTGTTGCCGGTAGAGATTTCGGCAGTGGAAGGGAAGCAACTCCTGCATGCAGTTGTTTATTTCTTAAATTGACTCTCCCAGTCAAAATAGGAAAAGTAGTATTTGGAAAGTTATTATTTCGTACTGGTAGCAGGAAGAGTTTGTTGTATTGGGTTGAAAAAAAAAATGTGCATAATTCCACTTTAAGGGGAGTCACTGCTGAAATTCAAAATAACAAAACATTTTATTGACCCTGTTTTTATGGAGACTAACATATTGCTAGATAATTTCTGGAAAAATAATGACGGGTCAGTGACTTAACTTTTTCGCAATTTTAATCTTTAGTGATACACTATCAGATCAAGGTGCTAAGTGCAGAATTAGTTAGAATTTTGGTATTGTAAACGTTTATTTATGTGGAGTTTTTTTCAGAGTGGGTATCGATTTTTAATATTTTATAATGTTGAATGTCATACTTCAGGATAAAAAATTAGAGATAGTCGTATTTCTATCATCATCTGAAAAAATATTACGCTCCTTATAATTACCCTACCCACTTTACTAACATTTATATTTTTTAATGAATATTTTCATGCCAAAGGAATAACACGTTAGTTTTTCAGATATTTTGCCTACATTGTGATTAATTCCTTTGTTTTAGAATGCAAAAATAAAAAATGGGGGTCAAGGTGCATGAAAGAAAGAAATTCTATAAAAACTGACAAAAATGTTTTTTTTAGATTTCGACGAGATATGACAGCATAGGTCTGTAACAAAGTACTGTATAATGAACTAGTTATTAATGTATTTTATATGAGTTTGAATTAAGTAAATATCGTAATAGTTTTTGTGAAATGGCTATTTTTGTATCCCTACCTCCATTTTGACAAATGACAAAATTTGTCAATTTAATCACAAAATGTAAGGTAAAAATATTTTTTCTCAAAAATATTCATTTTTTGCACAAAAATATTCCTATTGTGCCTAAATTAACTACTGCATAATTGTTTTTTTTTTCAATTAAATCATTATTTTTTAAACATTACAAATATAAATTTCCGGAAGTGTAAAAATCCAAAACCTCACATTGCTGATAATCAAATTAACAAGACATTTTATTGACCCTGTTCATTATAAAGACTAACATATTGCTAGTTAATTTCACAGGTGCAAGGAACAAAACTTTGGCATATCATAATTAATTGAATTGTTTGTTTGTTTTATTCATAGCACTTTACCATTGACAATGTTCCCAGCACACGCTATATGAAAACAACAACGTCGCTCCGAAAAACTCTTCGATTTCTTTCAAATGTGACTTACATAAAACAAATTTGGACGAATTTGAGAGGAAAAAGATAGAGCCTTAAGAAAAAGTTTACTTCAAAGAAATATTCCAAGCCGTTTTCGTTTAACAAGCGAAAATACCAACGCTGGTATAACGATTTTCGCTCAACCCAGAAACATGTCAAACATTTTCAAACGGTGATTTTCACTAAATTCTCCACACATTTTGTGGTACTGCAAAAGGCAAACATCAAAACATTACATATATATGTTTAGACTACATATCATATCGTAAATCATACCTTAAATCCAATGGGCTCGATGCTACCGCTTATTTTTCAGTTTTTGTAATTGTCAAACTGCATCAGCTGCCATGAATGCGCAGTTATTTATAACAGCTATTCAAGGAAATTATCATTACCACCAGTGACCTCAATTAAGCTTAATAAACGAATGGAGGAACGTATACGGGATTTCGGCTTCAACAGGATTCCAAGATATTTACGTTGCCAAATCTATGTACATGTAACCATGATGTAGGTCTTTATAAAACTAATGAAGGCAGTAATTTACAATTTCTATTACATGTATACAACGTCATCAAATCGTCTTATGCGTTAGGGTGGGAAATATGAATACAATAATTACAATCATTACAAATAATTACAATAGTCGACAGGAGTAAAGATTTTTCGAATCCGTCAATGAATTCTTATTTCCTTTAAAATCTATCCATTAAAATAGTGTATACCTACCATTAAAAAGAAAATCAACAATAAGATAAGGTGTTCATTTTTAACTTTGAGAAGGAGACATATAACAGTCTGCATTCATATTTAGTTTAAAGTCGGATTTCATAATAAAGGTACGTATCCTTTTGGACCCGCAGAACGATTGTGTAAACACAACTCACTCAGCAATAGCCAGGCTAGCAAAATAAACTTTATTAATATACTCCTTACTCAACTATCAGCAAGCGATAAAAATTGTTAAAGAACACTAAATATTTTGAGAGCCTACTGAAGTTTCATTTTATTATAGGTTTCAAAAATAAATATGGGTTAAAGATTTTGCTACGTTTTATGATTGCTTAGAGACAATTTACGTGTGCTACAAAGAACACTACACCGTACACATTCAGTACAGGGTCTCGTCTATGTATTTCGGACCACAGATCGGGACCAACAACCCAAAGATAGGGTTGTAAATATGAACTTATTTGATTTCCACAACTTCGTCCTACTGTGTTTTACCAGTTTCATTTTGTCGCATTCCCTGTAATAAGCAGTGATAAGCAAGAATGGAGTGCCTCTTTTTAAGCCCACTCTTTTATCTTTTTAAGTTTCTATATACCTTCGAAAATTATTTTACATTGGTCGCTAGATACTTGAGAAAACATTGCATGCCAGTCATCATGTTTTTATAACACAGTTTAAGTTATGTGTTAACTTTTGAAAAATTCGACTCGTCTATTTTTTGATATTGTATCTTTAAGTTTTCTTATGTATGAAGGATGTTGTTTTCCCTTCTCATGACGGTCATGAACTGTATTAGTTGAATTTTAAGGCTTGCGTCCTACTCAATGTGAAAATAGAAAATGGTGTTCCTTTTTACAGATGGCTGGATTGCATCTGACTCAGATCAGTATCAACATCTGAAGCTGGACCTCGAAGACATTTGGGAAATAACTAAAATCAGAGTCCAGGGTACTACCAAAGGCTGGTACACAAGATCATTTAGGTGAACCTATACTTTACACGTCCGACTCGTTTCTTCTGTTCCTTCACTGGGCGGGCAAATCTCGTCTGCAATTCCATAAAATTCGTCAATACCTCATCTCTTGCAAATATTTATATAAACGCAAAGTGCACATGCTTCCGTTTTATAACACATGTGTTATACAAAAACACTCACCGGACGAACATTTCAAAATTGGTTAAATTTGATTCTCTAATCGCACACTGAACAGACAATCGCATACTTAATATTCAATCTCACACTGAATACTCACTCGCACACTGAACAATCAATCGCACAACGAACTGTCAATGTCAAACCGAACAGTCAGTTACACACTGAACAGTCAGTCTCACACTGAACAGTCGCACATTGACCAGTCAATCGTACACTGAACTGTAAATCGCACACTGAACAGTCTATCGTACTCTGAACTGTCAATCGTACACTGAACAGTCAATCGCACACTGAACAGTCCATCACAGACTGAACATGCTATCGGTCACTGAACAGTCGCACACTGAACAGTCAACCGCACACTGATTAGTCAATCGCACACTTGACAGTCAATCACATACTCATCAGTTACACTGTGAACAGTCGATCGCATACTGAACAGTCGCACACTGAACAATCGCACTATAAACAGTCTATCATACACTGAACAAGCATTTGTACACTGAACAGTCCATCGCACACTGAACAGTTCATCACAGACTGAACAGTCTATCGGTCACTGAACAGTCGCACACTGAACAGTCAACCGCACACTGATCAGTCAATCGCACACTTGACAGTCAATCACATACTCAACAGTTACACTGTGAACAGTCAATCGCATACTGAACAGTTGCACACTGAACAGTCGATCGCATACTGAACAGTCGCACACTGAACAGTCGATCTCATACTGAACAGTCGCACACTGAACAGTTTATCGCATACTGAACAGTCAGTCACACTCTTGACACTTAATTGCACACTGAACAGTCGATCGCACACTTGACAGTCAATCACATACTCAACAGTTACACTGTGAACAGTCGATCGCATATTGAACAGTCACACACTGAATAGTCAATCGCATACTGAACAATCGCACACTGAACCGTCGATCGCATACTGAACAGTCGCACACTGAAAAGCCAACCGCATACTGAACAGTCGCACACTGAACAGCCAATCGCACACTGAACAGTCAATCACACACTGAAAAGCCAATCGCATACTGAACAGCCAATCGCACACTGAACAGTCAATCACACACTGAAAAGCCAATCGCATACTGAACAGCCAATCGCACACTGAACAGTCAATCACACACTGAAAAGCCATTTGCATACTGAAGAGTCAGTTGAAAATGAGGGTATCTTTTAATATAAAGAAATAGAAATAAACGTTAAAATATATATGCAATAATAGTTTTCGATTGTCCATAAGTATTAACATTCAATAGAAATATAAAGTTACAGAATCCTTCATTTCTGTTATACATGTAAGTTTTGGTTTAATTCATTTTTCTGTGAGTTTAAATCAATGCTAAATATACAATTTGAAAACATTGTGACGGTTGATTTTAAGGGTAACATCACTTTTAAATTAATGTTACCAGGGTGACATACAGCAATGACGACGTCGTTTGGACACCATACAATACACGTCTGTCAACAGATCCTATTGGAGAACTGTTTAACCGACAGGGAGCAACAACCGTGGTAGATCTGAATCCATCCTTAAAGGTGTGTGTGCTTAAATACTTAGTATGATCAACTCTTTCGTACATTTTTGTAATAGCACACTTTAAATCAATATTTGTTTAAATTTGATCAAGTATTTGTTTGAAAATATTCAAGTATTATGTATATGTCGTGAAAGTGTATTATGTAAATAATGGTAAAGTGGGGCATGTCTAAAACACGAATGGATGTAACTAAAATATGGTATGTATGGTAACCTACCTGTGGTCTATGTATTTAAAGTTAAGATCAATTAGGGATGAGAATATTTGTTAATAACGTGGGAAAGGTTTCGTTTTTACCATTCAGAGAATGTTAAAGGCCCCTGTGGTTAAACATGATCATATTCACGGGAGCAGTTATTGTCCTGTAACTTAATTCATATTTTCATCAGAATGGATCAAACGTTTGCCTACATGAAGGTCCACGCGATATATTACCTATAAGAACATACCAATTATAATATTTTCATTTGTGGGTGAAGTATTTGATATTTTTCTTGATGATTTAGGCACGGTACATTGCCATCAACCCTGTCTCCTACTACCGTCAACCCGCGTTACGAATAGAACTTTATGGCTGTAACCATTCATCAAAACCGACTGCGCACGGAAAAACCGTGCACAACATCATTGACGTAAGTAAGACATTTACAAACACTTTTTTCATTTGAATATTCCATTTATATGAATCATTTAGGTATGAAGCGGGTACGCTTAAGGAACACTCCTCACCAAAACGTCAGTTTGTTTTCTTTAAGGCCACTTTTTTACATCTTTGTGACCCCAATCTAACTTGCTACGTGATAAACTGAACATGCTCTAAATATTTCTATATATCTGAACACTGCTGAAATTTTCAGAAGGGCAATCATTAATCGAAGGGAAGTGTGAGCTTCATTTGCTTAATCAGGCGATAGGGGTACATATAATTTGAATTGCAGCCCTGTATAAGTTGGCTGACATAAACTTTTTCATTTGTATTTTTTACAAGAAGTCATTTCTCGTACTACTTTAATACTCCATTTTATTTTGAAAGCATATTTGTGAATATTGTTAATGTGGAATTTTAGCTATTTTTAAAGCGCCATAGTTAGGAACTTCTTCTGTCTTTGATACAGGGTGCGTTTCAATTCATTCTGTGAGAAAAGAAGGTCGGACAGACCCACGTGTTTTGCATTTTTGTAATGTGAAGTGATTGGATAATTAACAAAGTTTCACAACGTTCTAAAGTACTTCACTTTGAGCATCCGACTTTTAAGCACTCCAGTTTACTATAGAAATGTACCATAGGCATATTAGAATTATTCTGAAATAACTTGTAATTCTTCACAACTGGGATAGGAATAAAACCAAGGAAATGGTGTGGGTTTTTTTTTTCAAGAAAAAGTTAAATTTAACAGACACATCTTCACAGGTTGACACGTCATGGATTCCGAGTCAAAGCCCGATCATAGTTGACCAGCCTGTTGTGATTCGGCCAGCAGTGACGTTGAAAATACAAGCCGGTGTGTCGGTGATATTCACAACAAAAGACGCAGGCATTGACGTCTGGGGTAATTCACTCTATTACAGGATAAGTTACATTTTCTATGAAAGCAATATTAATTATTCGGGTTTTCTGTACGCTGCCCGTGCGTATAAATAGAATAACGGCTTGCAAAAATGAAAATGATTTGAAGACAAAAAATATAATAAATTATATAATTATAAGACATTTCAAACACTCAAAATATAATTAAACATTGTTAAACAATTTTATAAGATTTCATCTTCAATGTTTTTTCGTAACGTATATGAAAATGTTGTATAATATCGCTGTTTATATACATATCAAATAGATGTTTGTAAACAAATTCTCTTGATCAGGAATTTTCGAAATGTCTTTTCCACCCTATCCTGATGTTTTTAAAAACATATATGAGGAACACCATAGGAACTGAGCGCCTGATGGGTCTCGGGTTAAGGACTATGTTATGACGTACATGTACGTCAGGCCTAAATACCATATGTGAATTTTGAAAAACAGGGACATACCTAGTAACTTTTGTCTGATAAAATAGATGTCTGACTATGAAATAAGTACTTCGACGTCAAAAATAAAAAGTATTCTTTAAAGGAGTACCGGTGAAGTTTGAAGTCTATGTTTGCTCAGGTTTCTACAAATTACATAGCTTGAACAAAAAGGAATCACCATCACTATATATATAAACATCCGTGTAGAAGAAACTAGCCTTCATTTTTTTATTAATATATGATGCTTGGGTCCTAATATATTATTTAGGACCCAGAATAAGGCAACATGTTGGCAAATTTCTATTTTAATAACATACAATAAATGACTGGATTTGAATCTTTTCTCTAAGAACGTTTACAGCGCCTGTCCATATAAATATGTTTTGTTCATTCCTTAGCTCGCAGAATTGTTGATCAATTTCGACAACATGCTGTGTTATAAAACCTCTTTACAAGGGTTTTTCGTGTCTTTCTGTGCATTATCTGGGTCCTAAATAATATAATAGGACCCAGGCATAATGTATAAAAAGCTCGTTGCATCTACACGAATATTAACATTATAATTATCGTGATGGCGATTTCTTTTTGTTCAGGCTATGTACTTTTGCAGAAACCCGAGTCAAAAATTGACTTAAAAAAGCACAGGTATTTCTTTAACGAGTGCTTTTTTACTTTGATGTTTGTCGTCAAAGTACTTATTTCATAGTCAGACATCTATTTTATCAAGAGCGAAAATCAATGTAGTTGAAGTGGTTGAACGCTTTGCAAATAGAAAAAGTCGCAGGCTTGCATCTGTGCTCAAAGTCTAGGGAGAAAATATTGATGAATATATATGACCAGCGACACGGGAAAATGGGCCTTCGGACAAAATACTTGGAAACTAGCTTTCTTGTATATTTTGAATAAACAATATTTCGATATCAATATTGGAAAATTTCAGTTACCTGAGTCCAGTACATACAAAACTACAACAGTTTGAAAAAGTATACCTAAGGCGTCATTTTTCACTCTAAAAATGACGTCACATACCACAATTTGACGTCAAAACTCACTTCAATTTAAATGGGCAGTAAACTATTACGGTAATCATTTCCTAACAGCATCATTTATTTTTGGTTGCAACATTATATACTATTTCAATATATATCGTATCTGGTGAACTATATCATGTCTTCTTTCCACGATATGCCTTTTTTCATAAGGTATAGCCAAAATAAAAAAAAAAGAATCATTTTAAATCGCTGTTGCCATAGTAATGGTCTTTAAGGATTTTGAAGCCACTATTATGTTTCTGTTGAGGAGAATATAGTGGTTTTGCATTTAAAGAGGGTGACAAAAATGTAAATTTTATGGGTTTTTTTATCAATTATTGTCGAATAATGTAACAAATGTCCGAAGGTACATTTTCGCGCGTCGAAGGTCATATCTCTATGTGCCATCTATCATGTCATTTGTTGTTTTACGAATTTATGATTACATTTCGTTATAAAATTTGGTTCCTTTATGCAAAAAAGCACTAATATTAGCTCTTCAGGCACCCTTAAAAGCATTTTTTCCGTTCGGGGAGGGGGTGGGATCAGGCCTCCTCAAACCTCCCCAATGGCGTTTTCTTCAAGATCGTCCAGGTATGCCCCTGACGCATTTAATGTTAAAAGCATATAGGTAAGACAATAGGACAACAACACTGTACTGAAAGATAACTATCTGTTACTTTGTTAACATCACCCTCCTTTATTTGTTTTTATAAACGGTGGTCATAAATATAACAAACCTTTCACATACTTTAGTATAGCCCAACATACCCACTCTAATCTGATGGAAATGTGCTGATGATTTATGTGCTGTGGATGATTTATATCATTTTGTGATAATCTAAGTTTGCATTTCTGTTGCTAAGGAACCCTGATAACTACTGGCATCAGCGGTTTGGAGGTGCTACTAAGCTCCAACAATCCTGTTTTGGCAGCCAATTCCAAATGGCAAGGAGTTGTACAAAGGACAGGAGGTAGAATACATTATGTTTAGATGTGAACCGTACCATGCTTGCGTGTAAACGCTACCCTGTTGGCAACAATTACGTTTGCTTTTGCGATCAGTTTGGGTCATGACCAGCCTGGACTGCTACATAACAATCAGTAATATTTCATTGATCATCTCTTAAAACATGAATCAATATCGTTCAAATTTAAACATAGACAAGCCAAATTCAGAAATTTATTGGCGAGCCGTTTTCAGAAATTTAATTAACCAGTCGTATTCTGAAATTTATCAGGATCAGGGTTCAAGAAATGCACTCAGGTAACAGAGATACGTTGATTCAGAAAAAGACATAAACAAGTATTCAGAAAACAAGATTTCCTGGTTTAACGAAAGTTTCAATCAAAAAAGAGAGCTTAGATCATTAATTTATAAAGTAGGTTAAGATATAAACAAGAGTGCCTCAAAACTTGGTCGTTTGTCCTTTAATCCAGAATTCGAAAATATTGTAAAATCTCATTAATTGAGGGTCATTTGTTCTTTCCTGTTCCAACCATGTCTCTTTACAGCTATTTTTTTGGTTTTAAATGACCCAAAACGCGAAACTGGGCGTAACTCAACAAGCAAAACAGCTATCAAGGAAGAAACTTGGATGGTACAACGTTCAAACGTACCTGGTGTAGCATGACCTTTCAGTTTGTACTGTACCATTAGTTCCTTAAAGGAGTCATCAATGATAATGTACTGACAGAATAACGAAAAGTAACTATCCGCAAACGCAAAGTACTTGCTTCCAAAAAGGTAAAAGTAAGTAATCATCTAGAGGTTTTATAAAAGTCAAAACCCCACACACATATTGGCATAGGATTAAACATTGGTTACGTATTAAAGTTTATATTATGGTGTGTTTCGTTTCAATATTTCATCTTCGAAAGGTTATTACTTATTTAACGTAAATGTAGTAGTTTTTTAACGATACGCACAATTACATTGTTGAGAAATTTACTACCTAGAAAATGTCTCTATTAATTTCTGATTATATACCAACAGGTTATATCACCATGGAAAACACGGTCGTGCGCCAGGCAGTTGGAGGATTACAAGGAAATGGGAGCCGTTTAAGATTAGCAGATAGTAATATTCATTCGTGCTTGCACGGTATTCGCATGTCCGGTGGTTCTGTATATAACGTCTCCACCGTTGACATGGCAACTGACATAGAACACATTTCCCTACTGCGTATGAGAGTCCATGACAATGTGGATGGTTTACTTGTTCATGGCATACTCTCGCAACCAAACATGTACATCACACATTCGGCATTCGATCGGAATGAGGACAATGGAATCGTTATATCAAATTGGGATGGTAGTGACCAAGATACTACAACAAATTTGATTATATTCAATACCTCGTTTAGCAGAAATTCCATTGGTATAAAGTCCGACAAGCTTAGTTTGACCAGTTTTTATATTCATAATTCGAGTTTTATTCGGAACACTGAAACTGGAATTTACGTTTATCGTCGGTTGTGGAGCGACGAGTTAATAGCTGTGTTTGTTGATATTTCCCGTTCGCAATTTCTTGAAAATGACAACTACGGTTTTAGAGCAGAGGTGTACTGTTACAAGTGTGAGTCCTCTTCGCCGCTGCATAATCTTTCATTTACACACAATTTGTTTTCACGTGAAAACCGTGCAATTAAACTTCATTATACCTTAAGACGAACAACAGCCGAAGCGAGTGTAGAAATCTACAATAATACCTTTGTTTCAAATACTTATGACGTTGACTTGTTTTATGCGCTCAGTGGTACTGTGCAAATATCCATCGATACAAATTCATTTTCACGTTCACGTTTCCCACTGAAAATCATCAGCGAAAACAGAGAAGATACTAGTGTTTCAATGCAGAAGAACGAACTTACAGATTGCCTTTCGAAAAGTTCAGACGACGGAGCTATTAAGATCAAAGGCATTACCGCACACATTATGTACAATACGTTTCAGAATTGTTCCATGTCCACGATGATTATACTACTGGATGGCATCGGTCACTCATTTGCCTATAACGCTCTTATTAACACAAATGTGTCAAATTGTTACCTCAAGATTGAACAAGAATATGAAGATAATGGTTTTCTAATTCTAGACAATAATTACTGGGGTACAGCAGATATGCTTTTCGTCAAATCAAAAGTCTGTGATTTCTTTTTTGACTCAACTAAAGCAGTTACAAAGCTAAATCTTTACTTTCCAAACGAGAAGATGGAAAACGCAAGCTCTTCCGTATTGGTGGACAGTTTCCGAGCGATAAAAGATGCAGAAAAAAATGTCTCTTTTATTGGAGGTATTATTCGCACCAGTTTAGATTTTTCTGCCATTGAGGGAAATACGTTAATACTAGACAGGAGTCTTCTAATAGCTGAGAATGTTCACGTCGATATAGCCGGAGTTAACATCACCATAATGCAAAGCAGAGGGATAAAAGTGTATGGTAAGAGAAAACATTTTATACGTCTTCACACTCATATTGAACATCTAGCTTTTTGGATGTTACTATGACACATGTAATGTTATCAAACAAATAAATAATACAAAATTTATTTGATTAATGAAATCATATTTGTTTTGAGATCAATATGACTTAGTATTGAGAAGTTTTCAATTTTCTTAGCAGGGGGGGGGGGGGGGGGGGGGGGGGGGGGGTGTGTGTGTGGGGGGTTTTTTGGGTGGTGTGGGGCTCGTTTTGGAGACTGCGGTTTTGGTATATCCATTCATAAAAAGAGACAACAGACTGTATTACCGTAATGTACACTACCTCCGTAGACGGTTGTCTTGACTACAAATCTGTATCTAACGAATAGAGGGTCGTGGCTTGAGTCCTGCGACAGCGTCCTTTTATAAGAGAAAGTCAGTAGGGAGACTAGATTTATACTGGTCTTATGAATATTAGAACCTTATAATATGACTGTAAAGATGATTGAGATACGATTGAGCTCATGTAACGACAAGTTCAATTGTTTTACCAGAAAGAAATACTTAAATTCTTCAGACAAAAGCAAGCTTAGTAATCATATACCGGTTCAGTTTTAAATTTAATTATAGCTACTTAAAGAACTTTCTTATTATAGTCAAGAGTGACTCACAATAATATTGGTACCCCTTTTGATCCCCAAAGAAACTTACCAATGAAACAAATGCGAAAAAAGTTATACTTATAATTTTATTTTATTTTCTGGATTACTGTAACAAATGCTGTAATAAATATTCTAGGAAGTCTAAAGATAGGAGATAGATATGACGTCACAAGAAACACAGTTCTGCAATTACAGGGTACAAACAGCTGGAGATATGAGTGGAATGGAATTAGCCTGTATTCTGCAGGTAACAAATTAAAGCTTCCGTCTTCCTACATGTACTTGGTCACGTGGTTAGGGTTACTGCGTTCTGGTCACTAAGCCTTTGCCTTATTGAAGGTCATGGGTAGAGCCCAGCAATTGACGTTAATATGTTAGAAAGTTTGCAGTTGTTTACGGAATATGGAAGTCGTTCTTCTGGTCCTAAGTAAGCTGCCTGCATGAAAATGAATGAATTACTGTTAAAATGAATCATTAAAACAACTACAATGTACATAATATTGTGCTAAAAATGAAATGATCAAAGTGCAGCCTGATTAAATAACTCGTCTAAGATCACTGGATTCTCTCACCATAACGTCGTAACAAATCTGTGTCGTCAAAACATTATCACATTTAAACACCTTTTCAAATCAAAAGACCTTCTAAACTGCAGTAAAAGATTATTCTATTTCTACTACGTTGATTATAAAACTGGGAAATTTACTTAATGAACTTATTCCTATAAACTGTTTGTCCATGTCTGGTTTTCAGTTTTGTTAATCATATTATTTGATTAAACAGTTTTGTCGGAAACTGCTTGATACTCCATGCCATAGATATATTTTCTCTTACAGACTTGGAGATATATAATTTAGAGATAGAAGGTACATTTACATTTGTGAAAGTAGACGGAAACGGTTCAGAAATTGTATTATATAATTGCTCTTCAACCAGCAACAGGGTACATAATTTGATCAACGCGAACGTCTTTGGTGGAAACTTTTCTTTGCTTATTGAGAACAGTACTTTAACGACTCAGTCAACTCTGGTAAATATAAGATATACTTCTACCAAGATTGACATTAACGTGTTGAACAGCAACCTTAAAAGCGATGCCAGCATTATAGATGCAAGGGAGACAGACCACCGAGAGAACATTACTGAAGTTTATATATATATTTCAACTAGTTCCTTTCACTCCACTTCCGGTTATTGGCATTGGGTGATGCATTTAGAGGGTTGTGCCACATACTTAACGTCATTTATTACGTCATCAACTTTTTCGGCAGCCGATAGCTACGAAGGCATCAGCTTTATGAAATACTCGTCGATAGATTTGACCGCTGTTGGAAACACATTTGGTAATGCAAGAGACGTATTTGAATTTGAATTCTGTGGTGACTTACCTTCAAATAACAATAAGGACATTAATATCACAGGAAATATTTTCGACAGCTCTAGTAAATCTGATAGCTATTATGTTCGTATAAATGCGGCCAAAATGCAAGCTCAAAGTCATAATTTTTACATAGCAAACAATACTTTTGATGGTCAAGATACTTCATCTAGAACGGGAATTTACTGTGACAGTTATAGCCGAATAAGCCGTCACATTTTAGATATAGATTCAAATGTTTTTAAAAATATCAAAGAAAGTGCAATTTATGCGAAATGTGGATCAAAACTTTTATCAGTTAGAAACAATATGTTTATGAATAACAAGCAGTGCGTATCAGTTTATGGCAGTCAAACGTACGCGCCAATTAAGGGCTTCGAGATCTTCGGGAATTCATTTGTCAATAACTCAGATCAATATGGGATAGTATATTTAGAACGAACCGAATATGGAAATCAAATTGTTAATATTACCGAGAACAAATTCAAAGACAATACAGGGACAATAGTAGCTCTTAAAAGCCCGGATATAAGATTGAAACACAATTACTTTGAAAACGAAGACGCGCTTTATAATGTAAAAGTTCTATCAGGTCATTTTTCAGAACAAAGTAGTGTTAACGCATCGTTAAATTACTGGGGAACCAGCAACGTCAGAGAAATCATTAAAGGGTTATATGATTTTCGCTATGACGAAACATTGTTACATGTTGACTTTAGACCTTACTTAGGATCAAAAAACATATCTGATATTCAAAATGCTGAGGCAAGCTTTCTGTCGGAGTCTGGTGAAGTGGGCGGAGACGTGAATGGAAATGTTACATTACTACACAAAGACAGTCCGTACCTAGTGATCTCAAACATCAATGTAAAAGAAAACGACAGTCTCACTTTGGAAGCTGGAGTTGAACTTATAGTGAAAGCTGGTGTTGGCATTTTTGTACAGGGCAAGTTTAATTTTTTCCTATCTAAATACACTTAGTCATATTCAATTCAGCGATTAAAGTAACTGTTCAACGTCAAAATAAAATCATTTTTAAAGACAGTTTACTTATTACGAAAGAATATTACCAAAGTAACTTCCAACATAGTATGAATCTAAGTGAGAGTTTTACTCTTAAAACTGGTTTCATTTTAGGACTTTTAGCGATCTATATCTCCTTAAAAAGGCACACCCTAAAGCTGGTTTCAACTTAAATAACTTCAAAAGCATAGAGACTAGAATGTTTGCAAGTATTATTACTTAACTTAAAAGTTTAATCTATATATCCTAGACAGTATCTGTACAATCAGCGTTTAAAAACATGTTACGTTCAATAATCTTTGTAAAATCGTTGTTGTACAATTAATGGATAGATAGCGATTTATTACAGAAGGGACCGACCCTACATCTAGCAGATTATATTCTTCAAGCGTAAACAGTTTGTTCAATGAACAATATAAATAGCTATCAACCCATTAATTGTACATCAAAAACTTTACTTAGGTTGTTGAACACTTTACGGTGCTACACCATATTTTAAAGCGCAAATAGGGTGAAGGGTTTGTCCCTTTACGTTTTCTACATGGTTTTATATTCAAACAGGAAAACTGCATATCCTTGGACGAAAAGAAATGCTAGTTAAGTTTATCTCTGAAAAGACTGGACAACCTTGGAGAGGGATAGACATCAACTCTCACTTCGGTAGGCTAAAAATTCCTTTTATTTGTAGACATGTACATATATTAAATTCGCTGAGATAACTTTTTGATGTAAATGACAGAATTGAAATGTCTATTATTCCGAAGCTAGGACATGTTTCCATAACAGCCATGATATCTTTTGTTCTTTCAATGCCGCTTTCTTATTCTAATGAACATTCTCTAACCATGTGAAACCTTGTCTCTTGGAAAAAGCGTTGTCTGACACCAGTCGAGAGCAGACATGATGTACAAACCACTGATAATCAGTTACATATGTGAACTATCAAGTGTATTTAATAAAGGATTGCTAGGAGATATGTAGAAATATTGTAGAAAAACTGCATCATTTTGATTACAGAATCTGTGTTGTCGTATATGTATCTAAACGACACCCTTGAGGGTATTACGCTGAGAGGATCTGCGGTCCGTATTCACAACATTACTTCATCATATTCACAGAAGTGTGGAATCACAATAAACCTACAAAATGACGCGGATTTCAGTTTTACCGATGTTATTGTAGAGAATAATCAAGATGATGGACTTTTTATATCCGGTGATCAAGGCAAACGGGCTAATGTAGTAGTGCGTAACTGTATAAGTGCACGTAATAGGCACAACGGTATAAGAGTTTCGTCAGATGCCAAGATTGAAATATTCAACTGTTCAATAGCCGAAAATGAAGAAGGCGGTGTTTATCTTTACCAGCATGGGGACGGTATACTATATATGAATGATTCGTTACTTACGTCTAATGTGAAATACGCAGTTGAAGGCAGACTGTCTAAAGGTATTTTGGTCAACTCGTGTCATATTAGAAACCATACCTTTGGATATTACAATTATTGGTCCCGGTGGTCTACTCGTGAATATATAAAAGTATGGAAAGCAAATTGGATTGATGTTGATACGTTTGTCGTATTTAGAAACACACATTTTCTTGATAATACCGCGGATTGGATTGAAATATCAGATCATTATGGAGATTACAACTTAAATATTGTTTTTGAAAACAATATTTTCGCTGGTGGAAGACGAACGCTTTTGTTCAATGGCGATTCAAACAACAGGGTAGGAGCATCGGTTTCGTTTGTAAATAACACTTTAGAAGACAATTCAATCCACGAAGATTACAAAGAAAGTGCACTGATAGAATTTTCTATGGGTTCCACATTGATACATGATATCGATGTTACGGGCAACAAGTTTTATGAAAATAGTGCTCGTACATGTATATCGGTATCATCACAGCTGGACAATATCAATAAGGATAATATAGCCATTCTGGAAAATGTGTTTCAAGACAATAACGTCACCTTATCTGTAATAGACATTCAAGGACGTATATCCCCACAGATTCATCAAAACATATTTATCTCAAAATACTCGCAAAGCTGTACTATTACTGCTCCTGTATTCGATATTTCGACTGTGGTCAATGCGACACATAATTTCTGGGGAACAAATTTAGCACGGGAAGTAGTTGAAACTGTTTGTGGGTTTGAAAAGGACATGAGAAACTCAATAGTATTGACCTTTCCATATTTTGAAAATGAAAACCTGACTTCTTTAGTGCATGCAACGCAAAAGTTGGGATCCGGAGTATTTGGCGGTGAGCTGGTGGCGGATACTTATATAACGCATGCCGACTGGGCATCTCCAGTTTATATTTATAGATCAATTATAATAAGGTACGTAACCTGGACATTTACTGTTTGAAAGTGAGTGATGACATATGCCAGTTGGTCTATCTATCTATAAAGTAGAATGATTTATGTTATCCTGCAAACGTAACGTTACAGACACTGCAATGACACTTTTTACAGAGTACCGATATTCAAAATTGTTATATGAAAACATAGCAATCGGTAAAGCACCATTCAATCCTGCATTAACCACTGATTTGATGTTAATGTGTTTGATGTATCTCTTTTTACAGAGAAGGGGCTGGTCTGCATGTACAATCTGGTGTAGTGCTTCAATTTGCAGAAAACAGAGGGATCTACGTCCAAGGTATTGTAATTTGGATAAAGTTTGGTTGAGGAGAATTTCGCGATTTGAAAGCGTGCATTTCGCGAAAGATGAGTTCTCTTTTGATAAATCTTTGTTATGAATCATACGCAAAATGTTTGAATAAGTCACGATCACCAAAACTAGCGAAAATAAGACCGTAGCAAACGTTTCCAAATTGTATGAATATGAATACGAGATAAAAAAAATCATGTATTGAGGTACACTGTTATTCTTAAATGTTTTAATAATATCACGCGTCTTTCGTCCAGTTTATAATTTAATGCATCACAAGTATGTGCATATCGTTTATCGTTTAAATTTATAATTTCCGTTGTGATAACATGCAACCAATTCCTGTTAAAGTTGCAACAATTTAATTTGCACATATTTTATAATAATATTTGATTGTGACAACGAGAGCGTACATGTATAAAAACTGAAAGTTTCGTGAAATGGTAAGTACAAATGCGCATATATTCCAGCATCGAGTCATTAAAACATATACATAGAGAAAGAGATTGAAATAAATTATGTTGTAAGCAAAAGTAGCGCTATAGATCATCTTCAATGTAAATATGATTATGTTAGGCAAACGTTTTTAAAATGTTTTCGTTACTTTGCAGGCACGTTGTTGATGGTTGGAGGTGATTCAAATATTGTGTTAGAGAGTGCCGCTCATGGCTCCTACTGGTTTGGAATCGTTATCAACTCAACTTTATATAACAGTAAGTTGCTGTATAGAAAATTAAAAGTAAAGGTTTACTCTATTGGTCGCCCCGTTTATTATATATTATCTTACATTATTGCAATCGCATTTTCCGCAGAAAATCGCCGAGATGTTCGTTTAAATGGATCGGGTGCATGTATAATCTTATTGCGGGCCGCCTCAGTGGCCCGCTATATATGGACGGCTTAGGAAAATGCTTATATACATGTAAGTGAAGTAGTGTATAGATGTTTGCACACGTTTAGAAAGTAGTCAACAGTTTTTTTGTACACCAGATTCGGTTAAACGGGAATATAATTAAAGTTGTGGATAGTTCTTTGTACACGTATTATGAAATGAATGAAATCGCCTACGAAAGTAAAATAAAGAATAGGTTTACATCACTCTTCAATGTTAAGATAATACAATCAGTAGTAATCAGTAGTTTACAAAATAAAGTGCAGCATGAATGGTTGCATAAATTGCCTATACATACATTTACTAACCATTACACCAGTTTTAATGTTTACTGAATTTTCTTCGTCTTGATGCCAGGCATCAAAATTTAACTAGTCTCATTTGTTGCATTTTCTTTTTAACAAAACATTTAAGTGTTAACCAATTATAGTCATTGCTTTTTAAGAATATGAAGTTTCTTTAAGATAAAAGTTGTAATATGTGGAACATTTTTGCTCATGTTACAAAAAAGAAGGAAGCTGTCTCTCGAAAGGAGAAAAAAATGAATCGGGACTTTGAAAGTTTTCAAATTAAAACACTGTTCTAAGGCCCGCTGTGATACTTTTGTATCACAGTTTTCTAGTTAAGTATTATCACAACACCAATTTTTGTAAGGGTGTTTCCCGTTGTTCCATAGAATTCTTGCATGTCCAGGGCATTTATACATGTAACGTCTCTAATAATTGGATCGTTACATCTTGTTTGTGCAATAACGTCAAATAAATGACGTTTCATACAACGCCTAAATCGTTCTACGAAAGAGTTTTCCTTTAAATATACACTTGGAGCCACTTCTAACTCGACACTTATATAATTCGGTATAACTGAATTATTTGTATGCAAATTTCGTTCAAATTTAGAATATAATTAATTCAACACATAATACATACTTCTGCGAAATTTAATTTTAATTGATTATCAAATACATATAAAATTTATCAAATAAAAAACATCGCTGTAAAATCCGAATTCACAAAATGGCATAACGTGAAATCCAAACAATGAGAAAAAGTCACCGATTCATAAAAAACCATACAGCGGAGTAAAAGAAACGAAAACAAGTAATTGTATTTTACAGATAAATTCCACCTTTGTTACAATTTATAGTGAACAGGTTGATACTGCATATGTTTGCAAATAAAATTATTGCTAAATAAATATGATACATTTATATACGTGACTGTCTGAGTGATCAGTCGGCAAGCAACATGTTAATTGCGCTACCACACTCTTGGTTATTCATTCGAAGTGACTGATTTATAAAATCAAAATTCTGTTTTTACGGTTTGAATTGCGTTATAGAATAATAAAATGAAAATGAAAATCGATATTTTTCGCTCACCTACATTTCCTCGTGCAAAATGGTGAAATCGTACTTGTCACACGTGCAAAAAGAACCGATCGTCACAGTTGAAAGGTTTTATCATTTTTATACAGCTAATGTTGCCAAACAACATAATATTTAATTTGAAATAAACATCTTGAACCGTATTCGAGAACATCGAATTTGAAAAGTGTCGGGTTAGAAGTGGCCCCAAGTGTAGGCGTCACTGTCATTTAAAAGGTATATAATAAAAGGGTCGTTTTCATAGAAATGTGACCCTGATGCCGGAATGACTGTCGTAGGGAGCGGATCATAATCGTGCTTCGCACTTCTACGATACGCTACATAATCGATTAAATCCATCAAATTTGGATATGTAAAACTGAAACTTTAAATACAATGTACTTTTAAACAAAATGCAAATTAGTTAACAAGATTGTGATTCAGATTTGTAAAATATCATTCAGATGAACTAATATTTTGAAGATGAGGCTTGCGTAGTTTAAATGCTATTTAGTAGTCAAGTTAGCAGAATGTTTCTATATAATTACAAACATGTACTATACCATTAATTTAAAAGCTAATGAAGATATAATATGAAGCTCCATGTACAAGAATGTTATCAAAGTTTGCTTTTGAGTTTGGTTATTGTTATTTTGGCTGCATCGGTTGACCCTGTACTAAAACACTTTCACATTGCATTCAGAGTCATCTCTTTGGCCGATGTTTTAATGTAATTAGCGTGTATCAGCGTTATGTAAGACGCACTGTTCTTTTTATAGCCGTCTTATGTTCAGCTGGACCATTTGAGAGAAAAACAACTCAAAGTTACTCATGGCATCGTCACTCCCATTATTAAAAGTTTGCATGTTAGTCGAAATCTCAAATAGATATTTGGATAAAAGTTTACAAATAAGCAAGATCATAGCACTATGCCCCATATTTTTTGGAAGGCACTTTAGTATAGACATGAGGGCCTAGACAATTCCGGTTTAAATTGTGTATGCAAATTGCTATTACAAGACGTATTGCACATATTAGATACTAATTTAACGCAGGTCTACGGGATCAGTAGGAAGGGCATTAAGTTAATTAATTAATATTCTATAAATTTTGGCAAAGTGAGTATTGAATTAAAGGTTATGTGCTAATTGCTATCTTCAAAACTAATGTAGATTTTAAAATGAAACTTCACACTAGTAATAGATGTGGATTAGGATGATCAAAGGATTTGACAAAAGTATGCGTTCTAACTCCCGATAGGATGTTTAAAGTGTGTTGTCTTGAATCTTCATATAAACGTTAAAATGAAGACCGCTTTTTACATTGCAGATACAGACAAAGTTCAATTGCGAAATACTAGGCTGCAAGATACATTACATGGCATTTTGGCATATACTCCGAATTTCGAGTTAAAGAGAAGTAAAATAATCAAGTCTATGACTAATTGTCTCACATTGTTCCCTTCAAAGGAAATGGCTAGTTACGATTTTGAATTCACTAAATTTGAATCGTGTGGAGGCCAAGGAATAAATGTGACTGACGCTAGAAATACATCGATTATAAATGCACATATAATTAATACATTGCATGGCATTTTCGTGCGTTCAGCGCATACCGTAGATGATGTTATCATACACATTTCAAAGAATGCATTCGACAATGTAACGGAAAATGCCCTCTCGCTTGTCGTTCCCGCAAATGATTTGGCAAATATTAACTCTAGCAGGGTCATAATAGTAGAGCAAAATACATTTACAAACTCGTGTGGAGTTTTAATTCAGACGTGGAGCAATGAAGAAACAACATTGCGTGACAATGATTTTTCCAGTGCCGATTGCTCGAAAGACAATGAATGTTTTATGCGGGTGTTTGCAGATGACGACGAAACAATTACACGATACGGAAACTTTGATATATCTGCAAATCGTTTTGAAAACATCATTGACAAATGCATTATTGAACTGAGCGGCTCGAAGAATTTGCACAGATATTTTGTGTACAACACACTCCAAGACAACAAAGCGACAGATGGCGTTGTGCTGGCGAATACTAGATATTTCAACATTTCCAGGAATATATTTGAAAACCCATCCTCAGTATTTGATGTAATAACAGAACTTAAAGGTTTATCTCAATATTTCTAAACGTAACTATTTATAATTTTGAAAACATTAAACACGTTTCGTTACAGAAGCTTTCGGTTGTTTGATTTCTACAAAATGTTTAGACTACATGTAATTACTAAGTTAAACGAACGTACAAAAACGAACAAAAGAATGAATCCTTAATTTATGGATAAGGGAGTAAACAATGTACACACATTAACTTTTAGAATACCTTAATGTACAATATCAACCTATAGAAATATAAATACTGGTTAAACACCTTTTTATGTTTTTGAAATAGTTCATGTAAATGAAGAGAGTACGAAATCAGTGTCGCAACTGTTGCGACTGAATCTCATTGTGACTGAATCTCGTTGCGACTGAATCCCGTTTTAGCAAGCTCCTCAGTATTACGTGAAGGTGAACACAAACATAAATATCAGATACACATTTTATGTGATATTTATGACAATTATGCTATACATTTATATTTCTATTGTTCAAAGATTAAATTAAACTTCCGTCTAACAACGTTTATATTTTCAGGATCAGGTTCAATTAACGTTACAAACAACTGGTGGGGAGGTTCAGATCAGGGCCATGTTTTCAATAGAATTAAAGATCAACGCCGGGCCCCAGACCTGATAAAGTTTCAAGTGGAACCTGTTCTTCTTGACTTGTCTATTGACTGTTTAGACGTAAACAACTGCAGTTCTCACGGCAAATGCATCAGTCCAAATCACTGCCGTTGTTCGTCGGGTATCTATTAGTTTTGGTCAATTAACCAGTATACGGAGAAACTCTTATAAAAAACAAGAATAATTGTATCGATAACAGTTTACATGTAACAGTAACGTAGAGAACGAAATAAGATATGACTATATATTGTTTATTTATCAAGGCGGTAAAGAATTTTACCTGAAGAAAAATATTATTTAACAGTCAAAGCCTTGAAGTATGGATTTAATTTCCACAGAATTGCAACAATATATATTTTTAATGGTCTCTTTATTCTAAAGGTTGGAAAGGAGCTTCCTGTTCACAGTTCCATTGTTCTGGTGTTAATAACTGCTACGGTAATGGTGTTTGTGTTGGCTCAAACGAGTGTTCTTGTCATGAAGGATGGAGTGGAGCACAATGCGTCATTGCTTCATGCAGGTAGGTTTTGCTTTTCAGTAGATTTCTGCATTCAGTTTTCTTTGTGTATTGAGATATTTGAAATTAAAGATTGGTCAATAAAACGCTTTTGAAAATAAACTTTGAAGACAATCCCTTGTTTTGGAGGACAGGTACTTAAACGTTTTGACTATCTGTTGAAATGATTAAAACAAAGTTTGTTTCTGTATAACTAATAGACTTTGCATACAATATTACAATGAATGCTTACATTGTAGGTGGACTAATTCACATTTATCGTACAGGCAGTTCAGTTGAATGATGTCCAACTGATCTTCTTTAATTTGTTTTGCATCCGTGTAGTTTTCTTTACAGGCTATTGCATTGACATATATTGCATGGGTCAATTGTACTAGATTTATACAGAAGATGTCTTTAGAATCAATTTATGTTAATGGCGTATATATTATATCATAAAACGTGCAGCATGATTTACAACTCAAACTTTTAGCAACGTGAACAACTGCAGCGGTCATGGATTTTGTGTACAACCGAACGTTTGCGCATGCGCAGCCAGGTTTACAAGCAATGACTGTAGTGCATGTGTATCACTTCATGGTGGATCTTCTTGTCAACCGTGTCCAGAGTGTCAACATGGAACATGCAGTCCTAAAACAGGTAAGTGACAATGTTATTTGTATGTGATATAACGAGGTATTTCTTATCCGATGACCTATGTCGTACTTTTCACTTAGTAATTTCTTTTAACTTATATTAATTGCTTTCAATGCATCATCTATGCTTGAACGATGCACTTATCAAATAGACTGAATATTAAGGAAATGATTAAGGAAATACTGATAACCTAATGCTTACGTTTGTGCGACTGTTCTATGATTTGTGTAATTGTTTTCGTGGTTTTGTTTGTATTGATGTCCCCCTTTCAAGTTATTTTGCCAAGGACTCATTTTTTTCTCCAGGGTTATGTGAATGTGCTGACGTTAACTGGACGGGTTATCTTTGTGATAAATGTAGTGAAACTTTCTACGGACAACAATGCTTGCCTTTAATCAAAGTTTTGGAAATACTTCCTAATAACGGACCTGAAATAGGCGGCAGTGAAGTACATGTTTGGGGTCACAATTTTAAGGAAACGTTGAACAACACCTACCAATGCCGATTCGGAAATAAAGAGAGCGAAGGAAAATGGATAGCATGGAATCACGTGGTTTGCACTGCGCCACGACACCAAGAAGCGAAAGTTACGCTTGAAATATCGCCAGAAGGCTCTGAATACACAAATGATCAGGTGTGCACTTTTTCAGTATCATTGAATGTCATCGCATCAATACAATAATACTAATTTGTTGTTTTTGATTGCGAAACGCGTTCTTACAACTCACTAGATTAATCGCTCTCGAGACTCACTCTAGATTGAAACAGCCTCGAAGCGAGAAAGAGGTATTGTGGAATTATATGTGTCTTGCTGAAAGACCTCCGCAATGGCACTGGTTAGGATTGAACCCGAGAACCTCCAATCCAGAGGCACGCGCTGCGGTTTCACAAGTTAAGGACATAGACCTCAAACACTTGTTAAATTTACATGTAATAGGTAGGAGGTAGTTCTAAAAGATTAGTGTGTCTTGTTAGAATAATGTCAATTATTTCAGTGTACCGTATGTGCCTTTTTCTATACCAAATACAAAAATGTAGGCTATACAGATACAGTTGCAGAAAGAAGAAGTCACTGTAAGAATTGTTTCTTAATGAACACGTGTAACATTATTCTACTACATAAATACAGCTCTTTTGTAATTATTATGTTATACATTGTATTTTAAAATAATCGTGCCAATCCTTTAATTACAGCTGACCTACAACTTCTATTCAACATGTCCCCCAAGTTCTTGTGGGCGTGGTTTCAATCCATCACGTGGTCAGTGTGTGTTTGGCACATGTTCATGTTTCCTGCCCTGGACGGGGGAGAATTGCACAATTGAAATTATCCCGCCTATTATTTCAGCCGTTGATGTTACACAAACAGCTATAGAATCAGAAATATATACCATCTCTTTAAAACTAAAGCAGGTACAATTTATAGTACAAGATTAAATATTTTAATAACATATCTTAATTCTGCTATTCAACCAAGGGCGTTTTGCACCGTAATACACTCAGTTCACGAATTCTGGGCAAACGTTTAAACAAAACTTGTTTTAAATGATTCTTCCGCAGCCATTTGTAAACGGTTTTATGTCCAAATTAGCTTATAGTAATGCTTCATATATTATAAGAAACTCGGCATTGTGAATATCATTAATTTTACTGCTTAGTTCATATATCATAGAACTAAAGCTTACAATCGTCATAGTGATTGCTTATTTTAGCATGAAATTCTCTTATCAATGAGTTCAAGCATTCGAAATAGTACCTACAATGAGAAGGCATTTACTTATTTCTACTTGATTTTACAGGGAGACCTTCCGGTCCGCTGGTACCTTGCTAAAGGTCCGGCTGAGATGACCGTGGATGAAAAAACAGGTTTTGTTCGATGGGCAAACACCTTTGCTGACTCAAGTCCATATCACATAGATATCAGAGCATCAAATGTAGTGGGCGAAGATTCAGTGAAATGGTCTCTGTTCGTCCCAGCATCATACACTGCAGTCGTTCAAGACATCGAACCACGCGGTGTTCTTTCTATGCCTCAACCCATCAAAGTGTTTGGAAAAGTTATTTTCATTGGGGAGGAAAGAACGAGTCCTGTGCACGTGCAAGTGATGTATGAAATGCATTTTCATTAACCCAGATTTTTCAGTTGCCTTTACCAGCTGTGACCCAATTTGTTAAGTTTTATGTTCTATTAATTTGTTGTAAAGTCTGCCAAACTTACCATTTACGTCTTCTGCTTAAATAAATGAAGAATTATGTCATTATTATAAAAAAAAAATGTGTCAGAAATTTTATTTGCACGTTGTGCAAAACAGTAAAAGAACTGTCATATTTAACATTTATTCGTAAAATAAATAAAAAGTCAAGCCTTATTTTGAAAATAATCGTCATATTTGCCACTTCTACTGAAATAATTCGGAATTAAAGATCTAATTCTGTTATAAAAATATAAGATTTGCAATTTACAAGTTTACAAAAAATTGAATCGGTATTCCAGTTTAAGATCCAATGAGAAGAAAAATACATCAAAATTATATTTAAGGTTTCTGTTCATGCCAACAAAAACGATATTCACATGATTACTTTATTATAGCATTATCTATATATATAGGGAAGCAGCATGCAAAATAGTTGTTAGAAAAATTATAGTTAAACTTTGATCATTAATCTTACAGTTGATTCAACAATTCGTGCGAAAATAAATGAGTACGGTGTACCTTAAATAGTATATATATTTCTACATTATTAAGGATAGAATAAGACAATTCGCTATTCAACTTTATTTAACTTCAAACTTGATAATATCGAGGACTGATTGTGAATGTGCTCCAAATGGATATAGAAATAGAAGTACATGTAGGTTGGTCAATGTCAATGTTGGCTCTCGAATTTTAACGAGGCATTCATGTACACGTATTTAACGCCAAAATAGAGAGTTACCAAATCATATCAAATATTAACTCATTGAATGTTTTAAGCTTTTGCTTTTCTTTTATGTCTTTGCGCGCGTCACTTTATTCTAGTGTTTGATGACGATGTTAATATTAATTTAAATTTCTTGTATTGTTATAGCGATATTGTTTACCTTGTAACATGATATAACATGCTCATGTTAAATACAGTTGTGTAAAAATTCTCATATATTTTTTGTTTGTTCTTTAGCATAGCAAGTGCACGCTCAGGGCGTCAGAAATTATTTAGAACAGTAACAGATCAGGGAAGCCCGGACACATTTACGACAATTTACTACCCGAGACCAGATGATGCCGGCTTGTTTTCTGTGGTAACATCTTGTTAATTTTGTCAAAGTCTGTTATTCCTGAAATGTTGACAATCATTTATTTAACCCATTTCATATATCTTTCAGTTTGCTTTGTGTGCCAATCTATTATATTAAAACTGACTGATACGATCTTTTTTCACCGGCAGGATGTCGATTAGTGTCCGTTCATTTTTATTTTATTGTTTGACTTGCAGACTGCGACACATCCAGGACTATCACTTGAGCCGAATGCTACAACTGTAACCTGGTCTGTTCTTGGAATGCAATGTGAACCGTCTACAGCCACAGTGGATTTGGAAATCAATCTTAATACCGATACTGTTATTGTTACGAACATATCTACATTGTTCAATATTGGCGACAGACCTATATCTAACATCAGTAGCGAGGTGAATATATGATTTAGTTAATTAATATGTAGGTTGTATTTTTACATACAAACTTTACAAAAAGAAGACTTCATTCACCGGACAATATATGAAATAAGAGTAGTGCGGAATATTTGTAAAGCAAACGCTTTCAATATGTCATGATTAATGTAATGATTCGCCTGTATAATTCTGTATTCAACCTTTACAGGTCCAAGGTCTCCCTGATGCGTATGTGCGACCCACCGGTCATTTGATGAATTCAAATGTTTTCATGGAACAGCTTGACATGAATGATAATATAGCCTTTGACCTACATATTGGCAATGCAAGACCTCTTTACGACACAATATATATTATATTTATCACAAAGCAAGGCACTGCCACTGGAATGAAAGTTCATATAAAACTTTCTGCTCGGAGGCCCATACTCCTTTTAAATCCCCCATCAGTGCGCGAAACTATCTTGCGCGGCACTATTGCGGTAATCGATGTTAATATTACAAACGTAGGAGAAATTTTGGCAAACAACGTCACCGTGAGTCTTCCTAAAGACCCAAGACTGTCTTTAATATCGTTTACTGACGAACGATATGGGCTTACTGAATCGGCAGGTGGCATTTTGATACAACCGCAAGGTGTTGCTCACTTATCAATGTCGGTTGTTATAGAAAGCACTGATCCACTTGGTGAAATGTCTGGAACAATTTACATAAATTCTAAGTTATCCTCAAATCCGTTGCCATACTCGTTCTTTATTACGTCTATAAGAAAATTCAACGTCACGTTCACAGTAAAAGACGAATATACGTATTTTGCTTCTGGTTCCCCACTTGTTAGTAACGCAATGATACGACTCTCAAATCCACGAAGAGGGCTATCGGAAACGAGATATACAACAAATGATACAGGTCAGTAATACTCTTCAGATGTTTTTTAATCAATACATGTATATATATATGAAATCATGCCTAGGTTTTAGATTTCGAAAATGCTAATCATACTATGGTTGGTAATTAGAAGGTCCATTTATTTCCAGTGCAATATTTCTGAATGTCAATCAAGTTATACTTTAACTTCCGTTTAAGTATCAATGACGAACATTTGCAATTAGACGTGCTCTACAACATTAAATGACGGTTAACACGGTCAAAAACTTGTATGCCTTAAAAAACTTACGGGACCGAATAGCTTTATTTTCGTGTTTTTTTGTGTGTAAATACGTGGATAACGTCTTTGTTTCAATACAATATGAGTACAACATTTGTTTTAAAATTTTCAGTATGGTCGTTCCTTTCGTACAGGCATATTTATACCTGTTTATACAAGCAAACACTTGATTGTTTCACCAATATGTACACGGAAACCTGGTTATCATGTACATGTATTTTAGAACTGTTACTGGGTTTTATGGCATGTTGTATTAAAGAATGTGTACGGTTATCTCTTTAGGTTAGCTAGAGTTATGAAGTTTATTCAAAGTATGTTCAACAATGTTAACGGTATATTTCAGGATATGTTGTATTTGAGAATGTGTACGAGGATCGGTACTCCGTGTATGCCGAGGCTGATGACCATTCTTCATATGGGGCGGTGATTTTGGTCACACCTGACACCACGGAACAAGATATCTTTCTGCAGCGTGTAGCTGTGAAGTACACATGGACAGTTGAACCTACTACAGTAGAAGACGTTTATAAAATTGAACTCAACTCCACTTTTGAAACATACGTAAATATAAAATTAGAAACTATCGTGTTCATACAACCGTATTTTAAAGGTGCAGTTCGGATTGGAGTGATAAATTGATGTTTTCAAATATCCAAAAATATAGGCAGGGCTATTGCCTGAAAGCTATCTTTAACATGCAAAGTACAATCGTATTTACACAAAATAATGTTTGTACCAATTTCCCCAGCTGTATAGCTCCCCATCTTACCTAGTTAAACATATTTACATGTTAATCTACGTTATTACTTTCCTTTTTGTTTCAATAAACTGTACGATATATGTAGTCAGACAAGTAACATATTAAATAATGTTTCTCAAAACAAAAGTGAGATATTGTATTACAGGTCCCGATGCCAGTTGTTACTATAGAACCTGCTCATATTGACACTTTACCTTTGGAAATAGAGAGGAACAGTACCATAGAGTTTAAAGTAACTAACCATGGGCTTATCAGAGCTGACAATGTACGATTTTCCTTGCCAACGACCCACTCCTACCTAATTTTCGAATCGGTATGTAAGAAGCGAAATATAGCCTAATGTCAATTAAATTGAGCTACCATTACTAACTTCATTTTATAAAAGCTAATTACACATGAAATACAAATATACTGGCATGTTTTGATATACATTGACAAGTGCTTTGCATTGTGAATGAAAAAGATTAAACATATAAAGTAATCATTCAACACCATCACACAACTACATTCAGACTTGCAGACAGAAGCAGGAATCCGCCACTTTTAAGAAAAGATAGCAGGCAAGGTAAACGCTTCAGTTTTATATGCGAGAGGTAATTCGTGAATTTTAAAATACTTTTCTGTACACAACTATACATACTCGCTGCAATTAATTTTCAGTGTGATATCCATGGAGGTTGGAGATAGGTATACATGATTTTTACTGAGTTTGGCCTGCAGTACGTGATTATTCTATTTACAGAAGCTTGAGATATGTCTTAATTATTTGCCATCTCTCTATTAACCCTTCTAATGAACATTTAATAAAGACCTCATTTGTTGACTTGGTTGTTTTCGATAACCCAATTGTTTGGCTTTTCAAAGGCAGGATTACGTGATTTGCCGATTACATGCTTATCTCTGTATATTGTGGACAAGGAAACATCATGTCTTTGTCCCTTTCGTTTCTTCTTGATGTTTTTGTATGACTGTTTTGTCTTAAAAAACACATTATTAAATCCTCTAAAGAGCTCTCAATTGCACGTCCATCCATGTGGAAATAACAAAACTTTGTAACATATGTACATAGTTTATACTCTAAGCGACACATAAACTACATTGTATAACATTGTGCACAGTTTACATGTACACATTTGAAAAGTGCAAGTTACAAAGCGTTTCAAAATTTATGAATCACCTCTCGTATTAACTATATAAAGGAAATGCTTTCGCAAAATGCAAAAGTTAAGGAAAGCGCGTATATAATGTTACACAAAACAAAGCTCTGAACAAACATAAGGTTTTGAAGTCTAAACAGATATCCTCACAAATTCTGAAGAAAAAAAAATTAAGCAAATTAGATAATAGGGTAACTGCTCTATATGCAACTGCTATGGCAGTTTATGGGCAGCTTTTGATTTAAACTTATGCTTTACTTATTAGATTATTTTCTTTGAAAATATCTTTTTAGCAAGTGGATTTTATCGGGAACATTGCTGCTAACACTTCCATTGTCGTGCCAGTGAAGACAACTCTTAGAAACAGAGAGAAGCGATCTTCAGGATCTACTTGTGTTGATATCATACTTCTGTACGACTTTAAGTGTGCTGGAGTGCAAACACGTTCTGCGGTCGTCAAACTAACACGTGGTCAGTCCGGAAGGACCTGTATCTACTCTGTTTATGGAGGTTTTATATTCGGGGGAAGGACTGGAGGAGGGTTTATTGTAGCATATGCTCCAACTACTCCTATTTCATGTGACTGTGCTAAAACATTTATAAAGAGTTGTGTCTTAGCGTTTCTGCCGGGCTTTGGATGTCCCCTTGCAGTACAAAGTGCTATATCTTTAGTTGATGTAAGTATATAATTTAACAGGAAGGACTTTCATTACCATATGTAAGTTTTGTATTCTGTTTTGAATAATTTCTTTTTTGCTTCTTCTTCGTATTTGGCTCATTTTGGCCAAAGACTCAGGGTGAGCTATATAGTGTTCACTTAGCGTCCTTTTTCTATACACCAATCTACTAACGTTTATCCTGTTGAAATGGTGTTTACTAATACTATAAATGTATTCTTTAAGGTTTAGTTGGAATTCTTAGCTTGATAAGACCTTTGTTTGAATGTAGATACGATTAAGTTTAGCCGAGGTCACATTTGACCAAATGATTAGTTGGATCAAAAAGCACGAGCTCTATTAAATTGATTCCATATCTTGATCTATGGTGAAGCCATGGCAATAATTCGCGTCTTGAAATCTTAATAAAATTAAAAAATCGTCGCAATAGTTCGCGCAGTTAATAGGAGAAAAAGATCTAGTGTAAAATCAAATGAACGTTGGTTATCAACATAATGTTGAAGTAAGACTAGGTAATATGGTTCTCCAAACTGGGAAACGGTGGAAAATTGGTTAACTTTTAGCTTACATCTTTGAAACTCTTGCAATAATGAAATCGCGATAAGACCTGTCGGAACTTATAACTGCTTATGGACATCCTTAGTAAAACTTAAGTAATGGACCGCAAAAGGAGAACATTGTGGCTACTCTTTATTCATCAAATCACCTTGTTCTAGTATAAAATCTTGCTTTGGATAAAAAAGTGGGATATCTCGCATTAAATATGATGGGGTCACTTTTGTGTTGCTTGCGTCACTGTGTCCGTCGTTGAAATAGTTGTCCTAAGTCTGCCATCTACGTCACACGTTTGATTAGAGTTTACTGTCCTTACTATATGTCAATAATCACCAAAGCTACTAAAATACTAAGGTTTAATAACTCTTGATAGGATTTATTGTAAGTTATTGTCCTTTGTAACTTACCCAATTCTGATTAAAGTTTGGTTGAGGTGCAGCTACTGTTTTGGGAATGGTTTTAAACTTCATATTGTCTGCAGGAGTATGAAACAATCAAGTAAAATAACTTAATTGAATTTATTACAAATTATGGGCCTTGTCTGACTAAGAAACTTTGGTTCAAGATCTACAACTATAAAGCAACTGTAAACTACTTTCAAAAGCTAATAAAGTTAGATAACCTTTTCTTCAATCTATCACAAATGCTGTCATGCTTTTGTTCAGGGCTATTGTGGACCAAATTCAATATCAAGACTTTTAGCAGGCGGTGTGTGTTAGGAAAGAATACTATTGTAGTCTATGTACCATGCATGTTGTCTGCTTCTTAATCAGATATTTCGACACCGGACACAATTTCAACAAACTAAAAAAAAACATAACAAATAATTGAAACATTGTCACAAAACCTCGCAGCAAAACATCAGTATAATTACCGTATATATTCAAGTTAAAGTTCGGTAAAACATTCGTTGACGCTTTTAGAAATAGTTTTGGGTGGAAAGCGATTTATTAGAAATGGTTGCCATTGGATTCTTGTGTACAAAGGATGTTGTCTTGAAATAAGAAAACTTACATACATCTAGCTCATCTTGAAGGTGTCGATGTAATAATATGCCAGCTGTTAGGTATGCACCTGTAATTCGATATAAATTAAGATATGCTAAGCTATGTAGTTATGTTGTACTATTAACATATTATACATTATCTGTTGCAGAAGGGTCGTAGTGATGGTATCAATTTGAAAGACGGAGTTTTGGGAGTTTTAGATATTTTGGTTGGATGTTTTAGTGAGGACGCTGCTGGAAGGGTACCAAATAGGATTATCAAGGACTTATTGATAAAGAATCTACCAGTAATTGAGCACATGTACACGGCAGTAAGGTACTCATTATATTGCAAACATTCTAAAAAAATTGTTTTCGGTTAAGCTGTTCTAAGACATATTTCAATCTTACTGGAATGTAGCCAAACTAATTGTGTGGAGGGGTTTTTGCTATATATCATGGCCGCCCTTCGTATATGTAATGTCAGTTTGTAAAATGGGTCTGTTTTGCAGTCGAACTATTGAGGCTACCGAATGAGGGAATCAATGCCCTTTGTACATCTACACAATGTATAATTTGTTCTCTTGAGTAAGTAAATTAATTTAAAAATGGATTCGAAATTTCTATACTTCAATCGGCATTTTCTTTAATTTCATATTGAAGAAACAAGTAAGGTCATTTCAATTAAGATTTATGTTATTTGCAAGCTCGTGTGTACTTGATTGATACCAACAAATGTTAATTAAAATCCACATCATTACATGTAGCAGTATTGCAGAGTGTACTTCAACTTTGTTTCAGATGTGTTATGGACCTCGAGGCAGCATGTGCAAAAGGTCGTAAACGCAGAGAAGTTAGCTCTGAGGTAGTAAATGCTGTTGTCCTGGCATCCAGACCAATGGAGAATTTTGTCTATATGGGAAAAGAAATTATGGGCAATGTTTCTGTGTAAGTAATTATAGAAACAGACTGCAAAAAGAAAACGAACAGTCATATTACAGTCTAAAGAGCCGACATTAGTTAAATGTTAGAACCTGATAAAAGTTACTGGAGTTCAATTTCTTCGGGACTTTTTCAGATGCTGCTTAAAATTTTCAGTTTCTGTTAACCTTCTTGACCTCAACCTTAAGGCAAGATAACATAACTCTATTAAGGCAAAAATAAAAACAAACAGGGAATGCCACGTACCAAAATCGCATATGGACTGAATTGATGCACCTTTTCCACTTACAAAGTTTTTCGTCCATCTTATGTTTAAACCTTGCACAAATTGCTTTAAAATTTGCATCAACTCTTTACAACAGTTGTAGATAAGAGTATAACTAGAAGAGCCGAAGAGTACAACTGAATTATGTCTCGTGTCCCTATTTAAAACAGCCTTATTCTTGTTTCGCTTTTCGCATCCTTCCATGTTTTGTCTAAACCAGTAAAATTTGCCCCATTTTACCGCCATTATCTCTTGAAGTAGACAATAACAATCTGACGAAGATAAGGCTGAATTAATATTAGTAATATAATGTATGTATAATAATATTGTTCTACCCATATAAATCACATGCCTCATTTAGCAATTGATCATATTCAACGTTGTTTTATATGTTTAATTGTTAAGCTGCAGCGTTTAACTTGACTTGACTGTTGCTTGTTCCCATACTTTGAGGGCTCATTCGTCTGGTTGTTGGTGAGTAATGTGTCTGACTGTATTTATGGCTATTACTATTCTTATTTCATTTAGACGACTGAGTTATCAGTTTAACGTAAGAGGAACTTAACGAATTAGCCTTTAACGTCTTGTTTAGAGTCGACACATCGTACGACATCGTTAGACATCGTACGTGGTACCATAAATGCTACCTATAATCGCGGAATCCATAGTGATTATTTCACTTTAAGCTTTAATAAAAATTTGCCACTCTTAATGGAGCTTTTTGTGTTTTGAAGGTCACTGGAATCGACATGGTACAACGAATTCAAAAAGGGTGTTGGTGATAACACCGAACTTGGGGTGTTACTATCAAGAAATGAATCAGCAATCATCTTACAAACAGTTACAGAAGAAATGCTAAGAGTTAACTTAAGCAGATTTCTGGAACGTTATAATAATACAGGTAGCTTCTTGTTTTCTTGCAGTCATAAATTGAAGCAGACCTCTTTTAGATGCCATTCTACCCGACCATGATTGTAGTGGTCAGTACTATTTGTAAACTGTGAGAAAAAAGTGTGACCAAAATACGCGATGTAATACGTATTCCGACGCTTAATAAGTTTACTTCCTATTACTGAAAGGGCTCAAGTTAAACGCTAACAACATATTGTAATGATAGATGGATATGAGACAACGTTGTAAATTTAGGCTTTACAAAAGAAACCTGTAAGAAGGTTGATTTTTTTTATTAATCCCCCTGATTACTACACCTGTGGCCGAGTGCATAAAGAAGGCGTAGATTGCGCTGTCGTAAACGGTTTGCGCTGGCGTAACTAATCCTGTCGTACAACGAGATTTAAAGCCGAGTGCATGACGCGAGCGTACGCCCGTCGTAGTTACGCCCGGGTTACGACTGTCTTAATTATTGTACCACATATTTCTCGTGCACAATCGTTGTATTTCTTGTTTCAATGCATGATTTTTTATATGGAACTTAACTATTTCTTAAATTTAAAATGAATTCCTTTGAAATAGTTGCAACATGTAACTAAAATTATTAGCTCTTCTTACAATCATTCACAGTTCGAAATAAACTACTTATTTAAATAGTCGTATAAAGAAAGAATCTGCTGAATGTTACAACGTTTTAAAGCTGAGCTAAAGCGTAGTTTGCGTCTAGCTAAGAAGGATTACATAAGCGAAGTTGACAAAAGAAGGCCCCTATACGGATTTCGCTTTTATTTTATCCTCAGTAGAGGGTGTGTGGGGGAGGGTATTTAGCATTAACAGTTTCGGCAGTTGTTTGGTTAGGCAGTCGGTCCGTCTGTTTGTTTCACAAAATACTGTGTAAACTGTAGTTGGGGATCGAACTTCTTCAAACGTTTTCCTTAGAATAAACAAATTACATGTGAGTACATGTAATCAGAACGAACTGTAGTTGTTAAAGGTCTTTCCGTTTATAGATTGATTTATTTGTCTCTAGAATTAGCCGTTGTAACCGATGTCCATAACCCTGAACTGATCTATAGATGTCTGAACATCGTCAGGTAAAGTTTTTTCTTTACCCTTTACGGTTTTCATGAAAAACGGAACTACTTCAAGAGATTTCACTGGAAACACTATATTACAGACAGACGGGCAAACCGATTGACACCCATGACAAAATTCTTTGTCTTCTTCAGACTATTACACCAAACATATTGCCTTTACTGATATTTGACATGATAATGTATATAAAAATACAAATACGCAATAGTTACGCCTACTCCATAGCAGTCGTGACTTTCGTGCTAGATTTACTACTTGACTTACGCTACGTCTCGTTTATGCACTCGGATTAAATTTTGCGACCGTTATCTACGCTCTAGATAAGCTGGACGTAGGCCTACGACCGCTTTATGCACTCGGCCACTGGACCGCAATCGAGATCAAACGTACACGTTCACTTCATATTATGTTTATTAGAAACACACATGCATGTCAAACTGCCAGGGAAAAGTGCCGAAATACATGTAACTATATAAAAATGAAATTGACCTGCTGTATGTCTAGTTTATTACATGTGCCTGTTACAATGATAGAAATTTGTTCAGAGTCAATGATAAACGGATTGATGGGGCAAAATGAATTATACTGTACAGCACAATAAAACTAATATGACATAACTGATCTCTGCCCATTGTAAAGTAGAATGTTATTGCTGAAAATACAGATCCATTTTTTTTAATATGCGAATAGTACATTATTTCACTTATTTTTAGTAAACTCCGAAACTGTCTGCAATGCTGAAGAGCTTATATTTTTATTTCATTAGTGTTAAGGAACCGCAAAAAACTGCTAGACACGGTGATGATAACACTTATGACTGTACGGTGTTATATGAGACTCTCTCGAGTACTTCCTACAAAATGGGATAATTTCTAGGAAAGCAAAATTACTGCTTCTTCCAATCATATAGAACTGGCTTTTGACATTCAGTTTGGTAACTGTTCTTTTTTCGAATAACTTTCAGCGGCTGCCTGGGATAATGGAAGTTTGTCGCAGCTAGAGGGAACTGGTCGAGTGATTAGTTTCAGTAGGTTAAAACCAATGTTTCAGCAGTTTCTGAATGATATGGATACAGCAGTAGCAAGAGGCTATGGCTCCATCTTTGACGAGTATGAGAAAGCAGTAGAGGCTTATAACAAAGCAGAAAAACTTGAGGTAATTACTGACATCTAGTACATAACTTAGTCCCTTTCATTGTTTTATCTATTTTGCATGCTGTTATACATTGTATTCATGTCTATACAGTAAATGTTTATCATGTCTATGCAGTAAATGTTTATCGTGTCTATGCAGTATCGTGCCTATGCAGTAAATGTTTATCATGTTTATGCCGTAAATGTTTATCGTGTCTATGCAGTAAATGTTTATCTTGTCTGTACAGTAAATGTAATATCCATCGAAGTTTCGGTCAATATATCTTACTATTGCCGGGCAAGAAACGTATGCTAAGAATATAGTTCAGATGTATAAATTTTGTTTCAACCAATGGGTGTTCTTTCTTTTCAGTAAATTCAAATTTATTACAAAAAATTTAGACCTGGCTCCGAACCGGGCTTAAAAACATTCAAATTCAGACAAAAACCCTTGCTTGCTACGCGTTTGTCTTCAATCATTTTCATTTGTTTTGCGTTATCTATAAGAATCCTAGTGCAGCATATTATTTATACTATAAGTATCAATAACAGTCTTGAAATAACAACGAAAAGGCTAGCTATATCGAACGTGTAACTTCTAGGACAAAGCTAGGCAAACTTTTAACATTGATTTTATGTCATTTATGTTCCTCCATTTTCTAGAGCACGAGCAGTGGTTCTAGGGAGAGGGATGGAGTGTGTGCCCGAGTGAGGATTAGGATTGTGCAGGAACTGGTCCTGACAAGAGATGCTTTTAACGCTAAATTAGAAATTGAAAATGGTGAAAATTCAGACCTTGAGAACATCAAAGTTGAAATACAAATAAAACAAACGTTTGGATCCGGCGACCTCTTAAATGATAAATTTTCTGTCGGTAAGCATGAGGTTAAATGTCTTTTTTTGCTTAGTTGCTGAATTAAAATGGTGTGTTGATTAATTTTCATACCTTATCCTACCCCTTAAATTGACGTGTCCATCTTCCAATTTGAATTGAAACATTAGTTGTTCAAAATGGTGCTCATTCAAAGTCTGAATAGCAGTGAAGATCATGATCAGACTGCATTAATCTGAATTAGAATGTCTTCAACACAAGACCAGAGTTCTAGTTTATAAAAATGCGTTTCTTTCATTGATTTAAACGGCAGCTTAAATCAATTTTTAAATCTCGACATATATCCATAGTCCTAAGTCGTATCAAACTATATCCTAATTATCTGACACGAGTTGGCATCTGTTGTGCCGAAGTGTCGTTAAACAAAACCAATCAATCAATCGATCGATCAGTTTTCTATACATATTATCAAATACATCCTCACATATTGTATCTTACGTTGACGCTCCTTGTCGCCGATTGTCGACACGGGAGCTTTGTTTATTGTATAAAATATCCCAGTATTTGATCACAGTTAGACATATTAGAATGACAATCGTTGTTTTACTTATGATTTAACGTTTTTTACATTTATTTAAGGCAAACCTACATTAATTGGGATAAGCAATGTTGATGGATCAGGTAGACTTGGTCGAGATTTGTCTGGTTCCGCAGAATGGCTCATCATTGCGTACAGTAATGCTGCTCCAGAAGACGATACTCAATATGATATTGGCGGTCGCTTGTCATACACCGTCGACGGATCAGATTTTTCTACAACCCTTCTGCCAGATACAATAACCGTAAAACCTAATCCAAGTCTTAGAGTAGAGTATTTTCATGAGAAGTATGTCAGAGGAGATGATGCACTCACACCGGAAGTTGAACCAATTATTCCATTTACTCTTGCAGTTATGGTTACTAATCATGGTTACGGCGTTGCAAGAGCACTCAAAATAACTTCAGGACAACCAGAGATTACTGAAAACGAAAAGGGACTATTAATAACTTTTAAAATAACCAGTGCGCAGTTAGGGGATACTCCGATCACACCTTCTCTCACTGTAAATTTTGGTGATATCTCCTCATTTGAAACAAAAACGGCCAGGTGGCTGATGACATCCACCCTTATGGGGACCTTTTACAATTACAGCGCCTCGTTTGAGAACATAAATCCACTTGGTGATCCTCAGCTCTCTCTGATTGATAAAGTAGGATATCATGAGCTGTTTCACCTTGTAAGGATTCAAATTCCGAAAGATGATGGATTGGATGATTTTTTAGTAAACGACATGCCTGACCAAGATGGAATTCCTGAAAAACTTTATAACGGTGCAAATGGCACCGATGTGTATGATGTACATTACATTAATGTAACAGAGGTACAGGTACGTTCTTTTGTAAGTGCATCGTCGAAAGTTTACAAACAAGTAAATTTAACAGTTTTTATAAACATGTCTATGTGGTTCTATATTAGAACAGTAAATACGTTCACAAATTCGGATTTTTCGGCCAATGAGGAATTGTTATGCGCTGTTACACATAATGGAAGAAATATACTACTGGAAAAGAATGTATGGCAGACGACACATATTTTTGATTCATTTTTTGTGCATCTGTTTGACTTTGTCGATGTGGAAAGCTGGCAAGAAAACACAGATAATGCACGAATGGTCTACACACTAACATACGGTCCAAGAAACAGGTACGCTCCGAGATTTAACTCTTCGTCGTACAATTTTACAGTTCCAAACACAGCGGCTATAGGATTTGAAATAGTTCGAATTCATGCATACGACATTGACAAAGACAATCTCGAGTTTAAATTTAAAAAAGAAAATATCACTCAGTTCAGTATCAAACAAGTGGCGTCCACTTCGGCTGCAGTACTTGTACATGAAAGGCTATCATCTCCAGGTTTGGTTACATTTGAGCTAGTTGTTGAAGACGATGGTGTACCTCCAAGATCTTCAGCCATTGATATTAACATTCTGATGACAGACGGGGGTGTCGATGGCAACACGACTGATCCAAACTTCGCAACTACAACGGCATTAGCGGGAAATAATATGTCTAGTACGGAAAGTATATTTACAAACTCGGTAACCGGAAAGAATTCAAATTCAACACGATCGGACGGTGGTGATTCGTCAGATTCCATTCCATTATGGATCATACTTGTGTGCATCGTAGGCACTATTGTGTTAATACTGTTAACAGTAAGTGTTGTTTGTGTTGTTAGAAAAAAGCTGTGCTTACCAGGAAGAAATGAAAACATCTTCGAGCTTAAATAGTTCGAACAAACCCACCAATGCACATGCATACATGGACAAACCCACCTTTGCCCATGTATGCACGGACAAACTCACCTTTGCTCATGTATGCACGGACAAACTCACCTTTGCTCATGTACGCACGGACAAACCCACCTTTGCTCATATATGCACTGACAAACTCAACTTTGCTCATGTATGCACGGACAAACTTACCTCTGCTGGTGCATGCGCGGACAAACTCACCTTTGCTCATGTGTGCACGGACAAACCCACCTTTGCTCATGTATGCACGGACAAACCCACCTTTGCTCATGTATGCACGGACAAACTTACCTCTGCTGGTGCATGCGCGGATAAACTCACCTATGCTCATGCGTGCACGGACAACCCACATTTGCTCATAACCCACCACTGCTCATGAATGCACAGACAAATTTACCTTTGCTGATGTATGCACGGACACATTTGCCTTTCCTGATGCATGCACGGACAAAACCACATTTGCTCATGCATGCACGGACAACCCACATTTGCTCATATCCAACCATTGCTCATGAATGCAGAAACAAACCCACCATTGCTCATGAATGCAGAAACAAACCCACCTTTGCTCATGCATGCACGGAATAACCCACCTTTGCTGATGCACGCACGAACAGCCTACATTTGCTCATAACACACCTTTACTCATGAATGCACGGACACACCCACCTTTGCTCTACTGTCATCGGTATTCAACAATCTATCTTAATCACGCAGATAATGCTCTCCAACATAGTCACAGGAACATTGTTATGTTTTTAGTTTTGACAGCTATCATTACTAGAAAGTTTACAAGACCTCAATGCTGCATTAAATAGGTTAATACTCCTATGACAATTGCTGTTATTTTGTAATTTTGACATATTTTTATTTTTCAGCTGAAAAAAATGTAAATATATGTAAATGAAATGAATGAAAAAGGTTTTAAACACAGGATAACTATTGATATATTTTCATTCTTTTTTACACTGACAAGTGCCAACAAATTATTCAGCCAGACAATAAAGAGACGTAGACTACAAAGAGAAAACGTATCACAAAAAAATAAGAGCAAACATCATCTTACTTCTCAGATTTTAGAAGTCTACATAGCAGGCATTGAGGCAACTTTTTGTTTTATGCTTACTAATGAATTACTTTGTTCTTTAAGTGTAATATTTTCATTTTTCATAGAAATGATATAGATCTCGGATCAGTCACAGTCTGGTGTCAGAGGTCTGCTGGAACTACTTTATCAATGGTACACATATATAAAGTAGTTATGTTGTGGATATACAGTATAAATGAAAAACAAAATTTGTTTGTTTTGAGTTGTCACTCGTCACTCGTAAAACTAGTAAAGAGACACTCCCTAAAACTGGTGTCAAATAAAATAATTAATATAATATTTGCAAGTATCATTACTAAACCTGAAGTTTAAGCTATACATTCCCATCATTATTGGTAAAATCAGCGTTTTTATATATATATTGCAGGACCGTAAAACATTCATATATGCAAATATTCTATCATTTACGCTTTTGAAAGATATATTTATTACAACCCCAAAACGGGGGTAGGAGAAACCCTATGGTGGGTCGGTCGGTGGGTCAGTCCGTTGTATTTTTCTTGTCCGGAGCATTACTTAAAAACCTCCGGTTGGAATTCAATACAACTTCATACAACGGTCAAGCACAATAAGAGAAAGTGCAGTGTACAAGAACCATAACTATATCTTGACTAATTACAGAGTTATAGTCCTTTGTTACTTTTCATTGCCCGGAGCAAGACTTGAAAACAACTGGTTTGTTCAATACAACTTCATACAATTGCCAAGCACAATAAGAGTAAGTGCTATGTACAAGAACCATAACTCTTTCTTGACTTATTACAGTAATTGTTACTCTTCTTTCTCTGGAGCATAACTTAAAAACAACTGGTTAACTATATCTTGACGCATTACCGAGTTATTGCCCATTGTTTCTTTTCCATGTCCAGATTATACTTTAAAACTATTGGTTGGAATTCAGTTAACCTTCATACGTTGGCCAAGAACAATGACAGAAAGTACAGTGTTCAAGAACCATAAAAATATCTTGACTAATTACAGAGTTATAACCCTTTGTTACTTCTCCTTGTCCGGAGTATTACCTGAAAACTACTGGTTGGAATTCAATACAACGGTCAAGCACAATGAGAGGAAATACAGTGTACAAGAACCATAACTCTATCATGATTTATTACATAGTTATTGTCATTTGTTAATTTTCCGTGATCGGAGCATAACTTGAAAACTACAGGGCGGAATTCATAGAACCTAGCAGGGATTACTTTTATTTACACTGTCCTGTGACTTTGGAACATGGTGGGGGTAAGAGTGAGGTTGGGTGCGCACCATAAACCGGTTTAAGCTCCCCAGTGGTGTTTTTGCCACTGACCGTTCCAAGGCGGTGCCCCACTGTGTTCCTTTAATTGTTCGTTTTGTCCTCGTGTGTTTGCTTTGTATGCTAGTGTGTGTTGGTAGTGTATATGTGTGTGTGTACATGATTGTGTGTGTGTGTCGTGTGTGTACATGATTGTGTGTGTGTGTCGTGTGTGTGTGCGTGTGTGTGTGTGTGTGTGTTGGTGGTGTGCACTTCTGGGTGCTGTGGGGTTCGTTTTGGGGAGGCTGCGTTTTTGGTACGTGGCATTCCCTGTTTGATATTATTTTTGTTTTTTTGTTTTCATACAATGGTCAAGCACAATAAGTGGAAGTGCAGTGTAAAAGAACTCCATTTTAGTTTTTTATGGTATTCTGTCTTTTATAACGACCGCTGTCTTTGTGTGAAGCATAAACTGAACCCTTTACCTTAATATATGAAAACAAATAACGTCAGTAACACAAACTATATTAAGGTAGGTCAGTACCTTTCGTCTGTAAAATTAAAAGTTGTCACATTTGTTTGAAATTTGGTGCATGCGTATATCGTGCCCATCTGCGTTGCATGGTAACGTTCTTATTCATGTGACATCACATGACGTCATTTAGCAACGCCATCTCGCGACAGCGTACCGGAAGCATACCGTCATATGGTTATTGTTATGTTATTTTGTCATTTGTGGACCGACTTTTAATTTTCAATTTTTGCTATAATACTTTTAAAAAATTCTATCAATCGATGTGCAAACTATTACATTTAATTTAAGAAAATATTACATTTTCGTCGAAAACGTACAGAAAAGGGTCAGAAACGTCATTTTTCTGCTTCATGAATTTTGGCATTTCAGATAATAACACATAAACACATAACAATAAAAGAACTAGACGGTGAAAGTTTTTTAAATTTTGACAATTTACTATTTTTGACATTTGAAACTGAATAATTGAATAAAAATGGGATGTGTTCGACTTAGATTTTTCAGTAAGCGCTCTTGAATAATGCCACTATAACGTGAAAAGGTGATGCCGCTTCTAGGCATGAATATTACTGAGTAAAGTGATCGTTTACGTACACGCAGTCAACATATCAAACAGTCACTGGACTCATTTTTCATACGTAACTTCCGAAAACTCCAATATTTTAAAGGATGGAACAAGCAAGTTCCCAATAACTCAATCATTACCTATATATTTATGGCAAAATACTCTACCAGCCTACTATTTCTTGAGTGTTGTCTCACAGAAGCTGTTTTAAACGGTTTTCACAAGTTCTCGAAAATACAAGTCTTAAATGTTGTGAGTTAAAACTTATCCTGACAACTCAGCAGACCGAATTATTATAACCAACCGACCCAAGAATAAGAAGTGTCCTCTTCAAAGGACCATGTGTAATAGCAAAGGCAGATATGATGTTACCTATGCTTGATACACGTACTTGCAAACATGAGTGCATCAAACCTGGCATTATAAAGAAATAAAGGTACATTTCCAAATTTTTCCAAATAAAAGCCTTTACTTACAATTCAATGTTCGGTAGTTATCTCAAACACTTAAAATTCCTGAACGGCTCGTCGAATGTTGACAAGTATTTTCTGGGTAAATCTCACGGACATTTTTTTAAGAAATCCCCTTTGACAGTTACACTTGTTGCAGAAAAGTAATGAGCATCAACAGAGCATGCAATTTTTGAACGCTGCCTTAGACCTACATGTATTATTGTTATCGGTTGTGGAAAAAATGCGGTAGCTCCCACAGACGCTCTCTCGTTGATAACTCTGGGGAGAAGAACATTCAGCCATTTATAGCGAAACGAGTATTTCAATACTCAATTCGGCGTTTACAGTTATAAAATAGAAAGAATCGTTAATATTTTGACTCAAAAGAGAAAACACCTTTATCTGTGTAACTTAAAATACAAAGTCTTCTTTGTAATTCGACTAGAAGTTACTGCTAATTAAAACGTAACGAGTCTATGTATCAGTGCCAGATGAGGTTTTCTGGAGGTTTGCATTTTTTGATAGTGCAGTGTTTCAAAAAGAAAAACTGCACTTTTTAAGTACATAATCCCTCTAGTTATAGCATAGCATTACTTTATAGCAAGCATGCCATCCCATTGACACAAACGTTTCATGTTTCATAAACTATTACTCTGTATCATCTATGTTAAGGGAAGAGCTACTCTGTGGATGCAGCGTCCCCTTTTCACTGTGTCTTGCAACTTTTAGGTGATATATGAAAGGACACTATATCGGAAAACATTTTCTTGCATATCGGATCAGCATTTCAGGTCATTTTACCAATGCCGTAAAAATCGGTCTGGCACCCCTCCTATGCCAGACGACTCTCGTGAATTTCTTGTGACGTTACATTATAAACATTGTGACATCACTTTCCCAAACACAACGTCTGTATGTCGTTTGTTTTATATGAAAATACATCATTTCGATTAGTTTGAATATAGAAATCTTCTTTAAAGTGCAAGACGGTATGCAAGAAAAAATTTCATACAAAACAGTTACCCTCAGTGACGGATATTTCGTTCTGAACCTCGTGCTCATGACAGAAACTATTATTGTTCTACAATGTGTCTTTACTAATATTAAACAGTCACTGAGATCAATTTGTAAGTTATGCACTGATTTCCGTAATTTTGAAGAAAAAAAAAATTGTACAACAGATTTATAATAAAGTTAATTTTGCCATTCGACGCCAATGATATTTCAAACATTGTTAAAACGAATTGACCCCAAAATTGATGGAATGACGACAAAACTCCTGCGTTCGACGAATCGCCAAAAGTATGTTCCATTTTGGACGCGTATGAAAATCGGGTTTAATACAGAATGCAAAAGTGACCATAACGTATAAAACGTATTTAAAGCATATACAGTTTTTCAGGATATAAACTTAAAGTATCCTATTCCCTTTCAAACATTTTAACCATGACAAGTTATGTTTTATTGTAGTACAATGGTTTACGATGCTTTTAAAAGATGACTTGTTATATCAGATTCGAAGATCAGAATTTTAATTATGTTTGCATACAGACTGCCTCGGATCGCAATAAAAATCTCTTAAATTTCGATTGTTTTGTGCTCAAATAAGAACATTTAGATAATGATGCTATTCTAGTCACAAATGGTGCAGCTATCAAATAATGAAATTCAATATATTTGATAAAGAATAATTTTTAAATTAAAGATGGTGCAGAAGTTTATACCACAAAATCTACATCCTTTTGTATATATTATTACATGAACGTGCATAATTAGATCCGTGTTTGATACATAAATTAAAATATGATGAATCAGTTTTCAATTTTATACTTTCAATGAGATCCTATTCTTCACATCTGCGACACACTGGGAAAATATGGTCGTACAAACCATGTACTAATCTACGGTGTTCCGTTTGGACCATCGCGGTTTTTATTTTTCTCCCTATACCACGATGCTCGAAACTACGATGATAAAAGTCGAAACCACGATGATGAAAACACGAAACCACGATGGTGAAAGTCGAAAGTCGAAATTACGATGGTGAAAGTCGAAATCACGATGGTGAAAATACGAAACTACGATGATGAAAACACGAAATCACGAAACCACGATGGTGAAAACGCGATATAATTTCGCGTTTTCACCATCGTGGTTTCGACTTTCACCATCGTGGTTTCGACTTTCGACTTTCACCATCGTAGTTTCGACTTTCACCATCGTGGTTCCGACTTTCATCATCGTGATTTCGACTTTCACCATCATAGTTTCGACTTTCACCATCGTGGTTTCGACTTTCATCATCGTAGTTTCGACTTTCACCATCGTGGTTTCGACTTTCATCATCGTGGTTTCGACTTTCATCATCGTAGTTTCGACTTTCATCATCGTGGTTTCGCATCATCGTGGTTTCGACTTTCATCATCGTGGTTTCGACTTTCACCATCGTGGTTTCGACTTTCACCATCGTGGTTTCGACTTTCATCATCGTGGTTTCGACTTTCATCATCGTAGTTTCGACTTTCATCATCGTGGTTTCGCATCATCGTGGTTTCGACTTTCATCATCGTGGTTTCGACTTTCACCATCGTGGTTTCGACTTTCACCATCGTAGTTTCGACTTTCATCATCGTGGTTTCGACTTTCATCATCGTAGTTTCGACTTTCATCATCGTGGTTTCGCATCATCGTGGTTTCGACTTTCATCATCGTGGTTTCGACTTTCACCATCGTGCTTTCGACTTTCACCATCGTAGTTTCGACTTTCATCATCGTGGTTTCGACTTTCACCATCGTGGTTTCGACTTTCATCATCGTAGTTTCGACTTTCATCATCGTAGTTCCGACTTTCACCATCGTAGTTTCGACTTTCACCATCGTGGTTTCGACTTTCACCATCGTGGTTTCGACTTTCACCATCGTGTTTTCGACTTTCGACTTTCGCTTTCATGTTGCGCATGTCATTCGCGTTAATTATCAATGAAGTAGGCTTACGTCAGTCATGCGTAGATCAAGACCGCAGTCATCCATTGTATTATTTGTCGAGAAAGCACTGACCATGCGCAACAGGAAGTCGAAACTACGATGATGAAAGTCGAAACCACGATGGTGAAAGTCGAAACCACGATGGTGAAAGTCGAAACCACGATGATGAAAGTCGAAACTACGATGATGAAAGTCGAAACCACGATGGTGAAAGTCGAAACCACGATGGTGAAAGTCGAAATCACGATGGTGAAAGTCGAAATCACGATGGTGAAAGTCGAAACCACGATGATGAAAGTCGAAACCACGATGATGAAAGTCGAAATCACGATGGTGAAAGTCGAAACCCCGATGGTGAAAGTCGAAACTACGATGGTGAAAGTCGAAACCACGATGGTGAAAGTCGAAACCACGATGGTGAAAGTCGAAACCACGATGGTGAAAGTCGAAATCACGATGGTGAAAGTCGAAACCACGATGATGAAAGTCGAAACCACGATGGTGAAAGTCGAAACTGCGATGGTGAAAGTCGAAACCACGATGATGAAAGTCGAAACTACGATGATGAAAGTCGAAACTTCGATGGTGAAAACACGAAAGTCGAAACTACGATGATGAAAACACGAAAGTCGAAGCCACGATGGTGAAAGTCGAAACCACGATTTTGAAAACGCGAAATTATATCGCGTTTTCACCATCGTAGTTTCGTAATTTCGTGTTTTCATCATCGTAGTTTCGTATTTTCACCATCGTGATTTCGACTTTCACCATCGTAGTTTCGACTTTCGACTTTCACCATCGTGGTTTCGTGTTTTCATCATCGTGGTTTCGACTTTCATCATCGTTGTTTCGAGCATCGTGGTATAGGGAGAAAAATAAAAGCGCGATGGTCCAAACGGAACACCGTACTAATTCGCAAAAGTATGTGTAGACAAAGACATAACGTGTAACATTTATTTTAGACACACTATATTTCATAGTTATAACTAGGTCTGCAGTATAATATAATATTGACTGCAAAAATCGTTGAACCGTTAATAATAAGTGCACCGTAGTTTTATGATGTAGCTCTCGGAACACTATGAAGGAAGAATTGACAACGCCGAAAAATACCATAAAAAGAAATTCAATACATCTAAAGTGAAACTTGTGGGAAATTGTATGCAAAGAATACTGTGTGCTTTAGCACATGCTCTACAGTAAAACAGGAAAACGATTACGATTAAGCGGGTATTGCATTTTTCAAAGCCAAACTCATTTGATATACAAAATCGAACCTTATAACTTTGATTATTGCTCTAGTTACATCACATTTTGACGACCGTCTTTGGCATTTTTTTTCATATTGTCCGTTCGTATGTGGGATCCAAACGCTTATCTCAAAAAAATTGTGAGATTATAGCAGCTTGGCAATCTCTTGATTAAAAACTTAATCACACGAGAGAGTCGACTTTCCCGTACATGTATATTAAAACACTATATATCGCAAGCCATTTTACTATTCCTAAAAGAGATATCTCTCCAATTTCAAAGAGGTATCGTTCGTTCCAATACAAATATCTTTTTCACGCCGAGAGATATCTTTGTATCACAGAAAGATATCTACTGAATATTAAAAGATATCTCTTTTACTTACAGAGATATCTGTTTAACATCATTAGAGATATTTTTCTACTTTTGAGAGTTATCTCTCAATTTTAAACAGATATCTCTTTTTCATAGATATCATTTGAAGTAGGAGAGAACTTTATTACACTCAAATATATCTCTTTAGAATTAAGAAATATGTTTCAAAAGACGAAAGATATTTCTAGATAAAAAAAGATATCTCCTAATTTACAGAGATACCTAAGTTTAAGATATATCTTCCCTATTTTAGGAGATACCTCTTTGCAATCAGAGAGATATCTCCTTTGGGGTTGAATAGTAGAAGAGATATCGCTCTTATTTCTAGGAGATATCTTTCATTTTGATACATATATCTCTTTAACACTGAGATATATCTTTGTATCACAGAAATATATCTCCTGAACTTTAAGAAATATCACTTACAGGGATATCTGTTTAACATCATTTGAGAGATATCCTTCTATTTCCAATAGATATTTCTCAAATTTACAGAGTTATCTTTTTAAGAAGGAGAAATATCTATGAACGACAGAGAGATATTTCTATAACATTGAGATATATCTCTTTAGTATTAGGAGATATCTTTCTAAACCGGTGAGATATTTCTATTGAAAGAAAGATATCTCCTAATTTACAGAGATATCTATGAATTTATGAGATATCTCCCCTGTCTTAGGAGATATCTCTATGAAATCAGAGAGATATCTTTTTTTTTATAAAATAGTAAATTGGCTTGCCATAACTATATCCCAGAACTAATATAAAATTGAGTTTATTTTGCTTAAAGAAAAGTAATAAAATAACATAAAAGGCCGACTTGCATTCTTTTCACACAAAAAGTGGTATTTTGACAAGTTTCAGGAAGTAACACTTTGAGTCGTAACTGTACATGTAATTCAAAATTGAGGAATTGAAAATTCAAAGTCACCAGCAAGAAGGATGTTACTTGAGTTAAGGAACTGCTTTAAGTTTCTGGGATTATCTCTGTTCATATATCTTCATGTATCATCAAATGTTTTTCAAAGAGAAATACTATCAAGTTTGTGCAGTTAAAAAACTGTCAAAGTATTCGACTTTCGGACAAGATGATTAGAATGTTTTTCATTTCTTGCCGTAACACAAAAAAGCCACGATGGAATGCATACTTATAACAAATATCTAATAAAACCACCCAAAACATCCCTGTAAAGTTTGAACAAAATTTATCATTTAGTTAATAGGAGATGCCGCGAAAGTGAGACGAAATATTTGACTGACGGACGGATGACAGCGCACGATGGACGGCGAATGATGGGAGAGGTCACTGCGTGTTCAGGGTTAACTAAAATACAGGAGAAAGGCAATTTATGCGAAAGAATTCAGTGCTAATTTGCGAAAACCAATGATACACCTATATATAACTTACGAGTGCGCTATTTACGAATAATAAGACATAACGGTCACCTTAGAGCTAGTGAAATATGGTGACTATAAGTCAATCGTAACATTCATAAGGAACGACTTACGAATTTTCCATTTACCGGCCGCTGATCACAAATTAGCAGAACGTTTCCGTGCCTTGATTGGAAATCAGCAACTTCATGTTTTGGAATATTTGTGTAATAATGTGGTTGCATATTTCTGCCACAGATAACTATCACGATAATGTCAAACATTATCTAGATTATTCGAAGTTTTATATCTTACAGTTTCAAGTTTTAAAAAAGAAGTTATTTCGATAGTTCTAAACCATTGAAAATATTCTGAATGATGTTCGGCTGCTTCACCAACTTTGCCAACCAGCATCGATATAATCATGTCTTCCGTTTGGGCCGTTGTAATATTTTGTATATACATGTATACTCCAGGTCATCTCACAACGGCTGTAAACTTATTTATATAAATAGCACTGTGAAATAATAAAACAAATAATACTATCTTAAGAAGATAGATAAAACGTTACGAATATTATTAAAAGTTTAGAAGGTCATTTTTTTGTTTTTTGTTTTGTTGTGTTGTGTCATTATTTGTTGACTTTTCAGGACTATACATGGCCTTCTACGTCGTAAAAAAGATGAATCCTTGTTTATATAGACCTGGAGAAATCAATTATTTGATCATATTTATATCGCAACGGGGAGTATGTCACTTCCGTGTTAAAAGAATACATGTACAGAGAATTAAATGATCAGTGACATACATGAATTGTCACGAACTGAACGTCCTCTCTCAAACCACAGACACTTGGGTTCCGTATCTCGATATTCTGTCCGTTGATTGACTTAACCTGTTCAGTGTGTATACTGGGTTGTTATAGTATGTGAATATGCAAAAAAATACAAGAGAGACACTGTTGGGCCAGAATAGCGAGATACGGAACCTAATTGTCTAAACGCGTCTCAAACGTCGTTCTTTTGGCGTTCAAGTGGTATTATTCACGCGTTATTTGTGAAAAAACTAAGTCGAAGACATCCCGTTTTTATTTCATTAATTGTGTTCAAATATCATTAAATGAGCACTGTCAAAATTACATTAACATTTACCGCGATCAGTAAAAACGAAAAAAAAGGGTTTAAAAACGATGACGTTCCAAACGTTATTTCAATTGCTTAAAGCGGAATCATGACATGCTTGTGGGGGGAGGGAAAAGGAGGAAAATGTATTTTACTCGTATGTATAGTACATTTTCTAATGACTTTGACAGAATTTACAGAAAGAAAATCGGTTAAATATCAATAAATCTATTTGAGAAAACTTCATGACGGAATTGTTCCGGTACGCTGCCACCAGAGGGCGTTGTTAAATGTCGTCATGTGACGTCATGAAAATAACAACGTAACCATGCGATGCAGATGGTCACGATATACGCATGTACCGACTTTTAAATAAATGTGACAACTTTTAATTTTACCAACCAAAGGTACTGACCTACCTTAAGCGGTTTACATGAGCAAATTTAAAACTATCCTATAATATCCATGTCCCTGATAGATTAGTTGCTTTACATCATGAATTTCCCTGTTTCGGTTGTCAAAACAATTTTAACTGTCCCGTGACAGCAGATGTAGCTGAAATACCAATTATGATGGTATTTACATGTTGCAATTTGAAAAGAAAACATTCATACTTATATAAAACATTTTGTTCTGAACAACCATTAAAAGACAAAATATGCAATGCAACACATGAATAAAATACTTTGTACAAAACTGCCGATTTCGGCCGCCTTATTCAAACAGGAGCGCGAAAAACCTAGGTGTTCTTGAAGTCTACTTTTGTCGTATTGCAGTAGTTCTTTCATCCATTTTTGTCTACCCTCATCAACGTTGTACCTAGTGTGTGTGATAACATGTTTTACAAGCCATGATTTTATCTTTGTGGACCTGTTGGGTTCATAAACACATGTAATCCAGTCATCGGACCACCAGTTTTGAAGATACGGAGGGTAATAAAAGTCAAAAATATCTAAATGGGTTCTATGAACCATGTCATGTGTAAGTATGCTTGTTTTACCTTCTTTACAAGTCGGCCCAACAACGCCGATGTTAGAAGGGACATATTCCCTCAACTTGGCTATTCCTAAAGACGTCCAGTCTGTCGACACAAACTTTGTGTCGTCATTTATACGAACCAAGTAATCCATGCCATCTTGATAGGCTCTTTTAGCAATGGCATTTACTGATTTTACAAAGTTATGCCCTTGGACAATTACTATAATTGCACAATTAAACATGTCTTTTATTTCATCCTGTGCGTTTTCTAAACGGTCACCCGCATCTATGCCAATATAAATTCTGTATAAAAACTGCTTCTCGTAAGTTTCATACACCGACGGAATACTTATATTAATTAGAGGTAAATGTGATAAAGGAACATTTGGAATGTTTCTTGTGCACGACGGAATGAGTATTCCAACTTTGATTTTTCTCAATGTATTCCTTTCTAATTTTTCTTCACAAAGTTCTATTTTCCTTTCCACTTTTGGCACAAATTTATGTCTATTACTGTCAACACTTGCGTTATAATTTTCGGCGGAAGCATTTCCACTGTCCAATCTACGTAATATTTTGTTTGTATTAAAATCTAAACCTGACTGAAATTTACTACTGGAATCCACCGACATCTTTGTGTTTGTGTTATCTTTAAGGTCAGGTTCCGTGTGTGGCAGTTTGTTCTGACCTTCAAATGGCATTTGTGATAAATCGGTTTTCTGTTCATCAAGCGTCATTTTTAACATATAACTCTCTGGTATATCACGGTTAATTGAATAACTATTTGGTATGTCACGGTTAATAGGATTACTCTTTGGTATATCAGGGTTATTTGAATAACTCTTTAGTATATCACGGTTAATTAAATAACCCTTTGGTTGGTTACTGGTTATAAGATGACTCTTTGGTATGTCACGGTTTATTAGATGACTCTCCGGTGTGTCACGGTTAATAAGATGACTCTTTGGTATGTCGAGGTTTATTAAATGACTCTTCGGTGTGTCACGGTTAATAAGATGACTCTTTGGAATATCACGGTTTATTAGAAGACTCTTGTTTTGGACCTTTGATGTGTCACGGTTAATAAGCTGACTATTTGATTTGTCAAATTTCAATAAAATACTCTTTGGTTTCTCAAGAGTCATATTTAACAAGTTGGTATTTGATATTAATGTACCATTTATCAATCTATTGTTTTCCGTCAATTGGTCTGTCAGCAACATATTTATTTGCGAATGTTTCTGTTGATCGTCAAATGGAGTATTAAACACTTTCACAGGTCCTTTATTGACAACAGTGTTGTATTCACTTACGTTGTTTACTGTACTACCAGTCTGAAGATCTTCTGATATTTCACCATTTAATTCTTCAATTCTGTTTGGTAAAGTTTCAGTGATATTTGTTTGTTTATTTGTTGTGATACTGTCGTTAACTATATCTATAAAATTATAAGATTCATAACTATTGCCATTTTTAACTTCTGTACTCTGGTTGCCAGAAGTGTAAACACTTTGGTCATAACTGAAATTCTTTAAATTAACTGTCAACTCCTGTAAGAATCTAGTAGCAGAGCTGTTGGTATATACCATGGTCACATTCGATCTTTTATGAGGATAGGTTCGTGTTTTATAAATCGATCTAACATTGTATAGGAAGGAAAAAGAACATAACAGCAGAAACACGGAAATAATTCGACACCTGTGCATTCCCTTTCCTTTAAAATGCCGTCGCTACGCACTGAAATGAAAAATACATACATATGTTTAGATATCTATTTTATGTAGATGTGCGTCTACACTCAACAAAAATTAGAAGTATGTCGGTAATGAGTGTCCATCGGTACATGCATTTACATTCGAATAATTTGATCACATAAATTCAAATCAAATATTTAGGTTACACCTCATCTATGGTAACTATTGAACCAGAGTGTTGCATGGATCATAATAATTCTTTTAACAATTTTTGTAGAAGTTCGTACAAGAAATATCCCTGCAAAGTTTCATTAACATTAGCCGGAGGATATCAAAGATGTCATCTGAAACAGTTCTCGACGACGACGACGACGAACACTGAGCAGTCAAAGTAGCTCACCCTGGCACTTCGAACTTCAACGAGAACAAAGAAGGAAAAAGATATTTAAAGGCAAATATATTAACAAGGCAAAAGAAGAGCTAAAATCTTGTGAGATCTGTTTTATGTATTTTCGGTAATAATCAATTTTTATCAGATAATCGTTGTTCTTATGGAACATGCATTTGTTGAATCATGTTTGAATATTGAACTTGTAATGGGATATTGTTAGTTGTAAACTACCTAAAACCTTGTTCTACATGTATATGATTTAATGTCTTTGCAGCAATAACTCATAATTATAGTATGACATTCTAGCCAACAATACCTACGAATAGTTTTGCAATAGCATTTCTGGAAAATAAATTGTCAGAAAAAGGTTTTTTGGTCTACCAATATAGTGTATTCTATATACAGGAATAAGAAAGAAACGGTGGAATGAATAGAGTTTAAAGACAATAAAATCAGACAAAGTACTCCTACATAATAGTCTACAGGTAACTAAACAAAACTTCTAAACTACCAATCAATTAAACGCCATACCATATCAGTATTGACTCTGATATGCATAGAGTTATTATAAGCACAATTATGTGCTTTACAAGGTCTACATGGCAATGTTTTGCGGAATGTCATTTTATCGATGCATTATTGATAGAGAATGAATATATAATTGAGATGAAAAAAAAACATTTCGTAATCATGAAACTGAGCAACGCACTGATGAATTGACAGAACTTGCCCAGCAATTATGCAAATGACATGTATCATATTTGCTAGATAAATCCATCTAAATTCGTTATGCATACTAAACAATGACACAATATGCATGAACTCTTTGCTGTTGGAATGTAAGCTAAAGATCACAAGTCTTAATGTATAGCGTTGAAGTATAAAACTTTTATTTATTCTGAATTGTTTATAAGCTAACCTGGCACTTTGTGTCAGGTTGAGCTTATAGGATGGATGATTGTCTGCCGTCCGTCCGTCCGTCGTTCGTCAACATTTTGCTTCAAACGAATTATCCTCTGAAACCACAGGGCAGATATGTTTCTTGCATGACGCTCTACCGAACTTGTTCAAATAATTCAATTTCATGCAGTGACAACAAATAGGAAGGTTGTGTCTCTACATGTGTAGATGCGTCGGTTACATTTTGATACGGTACTGCTGACTGACAGTGGTTCTTCTGACTTTTAATGCAGATCTACAGTACAGAACATGTTTCATTCACAAGGGATGCAGTTTTGAAATAATTGAGATCATGTTGATCTAGTAAGAACAAAATGGACAAGTAATGATTAGCTGCCTTTGGTAAGGATATATGTTGGCCCATACGTACGCTGCTTTCATCTTCAGGTTCAGATTTTCAGTATGACTATGGTCAAATAAAACATACTTTTTGTTGTCTTTCATGTATATAACAGGATTTAGACTGTATTTTTGCTCATTTTAAAAGGGCACTCCCAACATCAAGCAGATTATATTCTTGAAAAATAGATTATGTGTTCAATGAACGTAAAATGATAAATAAATACATTTCAAAGAAGAACCTATGGCGAAAAACGCCTCAGTTACTGAAATAAATCAATACAGAGGTTTTTTGGTATTAAATTACATCCACAATTGTACAACAACAACTCTGCATATATTATGCAATGGTTTACGGTACTGCAGTATATTTTAACGATAATGACTTGGAATATATAGCTGAAAATGTTAGATTAAGTTGTAATACTTCCAAAGACATCAGTTATAGGGTATGTCCCTTTTATGTTGCTTTATTTCTTATTGAAATCGGTACATTAACATTTGAAGACAACATAACTAAGCTTTTAGGGTTCTTTACCATGCGAAAATCACCACCGTAAGACGACAACGATATTTCGCTGTCGGCGGACTGGGGCAAAAGAATTACGTCAATGTCATAGAAAAGCTTCTTGAAGATTTGATTTGATGAGAAGTTTATCAAGGTCCGTCCCAAAGAGCATGTATGTTAGCTTAATATCGGGATGAGACCCCAAAGCTTCTTGTAGGGTGCGCTATTTCTTATTTATAGAGCGACCAGCGACCGGGAGCGTTACGCGATCAGAATTATTGATCCAGTCTTAGGAAATGGCGGCCTCCTGCAAAGTTGACATTTTTGATACGAAAAATCAGGAGGACAGTATAAAGATTTTCTCATTTTTTCTTTCTGTTTTCCTTCTTTCGTATAATTATCTAAATGCGGGCCAAGGCCTCGTGGGGAACTTCTGGCCTCGCTCGAGCTTTCCCCACATTAATATTTGATTGACAAATAAACTGTAATGCTAAATATACAACAGGAAAAGTAGCCGTAATTTCGGACGAGGTATATATTCGTTCACATTTCGGATATTTATTCTGTATACTAATATGTAAGCAGATAGCAGATGTTTATATATGGATTAAAAACTGAAAACAGGTATAAAACTTACATTTTGTGACCTGTTTTGTTTGTAATCCTAAGTACCATCACTTGTTTTGATACCAAAAAAGATCGCTTCGAAAATGTATACGCTTTTCTACAACACCTCGAAAGAAAGAAAAACGTTTAGAGATTTTAGCGACCAAAATTCTAGCTTTTGTCAGCACACACTGATATAAGCGCTTACGTGGTTTATCATTTTGATCATCGGTCGGATAAGTATTTCAAATATTGATATTTATGTCCAAATATTTACTGAATGAAAGGTATAGTTACGAATACAAACTTATGATTGTCAATGAGTTTCATCCCGAAATGCGCAAAATATGGCGAGTTACCCGTAAGATATTAAGATTTTTAAAGTTGGCAAGGTGTTTGAAAACGGCACCATTACATCACTGCCGTAATCGAAGGTTTTCACACCGTGGAAAATGTCGGTTTGAATATAAAGAAATTGTCGCTCTCTTTAAGAAGTTCTACAGCTAACGCAAGGATGAGTAAAATAAGCATTCATTCTCACTTAAACAAATTTCCTCAATACCCGTTGATATTTTAATTAAAAAAAGACAGACATATTAAAGAAGCATGGTAATTATTTCATTACACTTATCGCCTAAAGTTGACATATGGGACATTTTGTTCTCTACTCGCTAGCAATGATAAGGCTGGTCAGAAAATCGATAAACAGGTAGTAGCGGCCGGACAGTTCGCTTGCGGTCGTAAATTTTCCGAAACAGACCGGAAAACCGCTGATTGTTTCGGCAACTCAATCAATAAATATCGATATTTGCTTGCGTAATACTAGCCCGAGGATATAAAGATGTACTGTGTATTACGCTAAAATAGAAATCTTTCATCCCAGCTATCTTTTTGTGCTGTTACATTGTATGTTTAAAAAGCAACTGTGTTGTAAAATAGAATTTACAGTGAAATGAAGCAATGCTGATTTGAATTATAGAGCTATTATAGATTTATTAGTTTGAGGGGGGAAATGTTTTTTTTTTCATGAATATACCCTCGAATTTCATTAACTTTTGTTAAATCTATGCAATGCACAGAGCTTTTCGTGTAATAATTGTTGACAGGATCATGCCGACAAACTACAAGATTAATAAGCTAT
>JAFMSR010000004.1:42383253-42401543 GCA_022818135.1 Saxidomus purpurata | reverse complement strand
CAACAAATTACACAAACGGTAACATATAATGTAGACAATAGGTAAATTTGTATGACAATCGTATCTTGTACCTTTTTACTGATTGGTAGAGGCAGTACGTAGCGTCTAGCTTCTGGTTCAGAAAACTTTCTCCAGTTTTCTTCACACGTTTCAGATGTTAAGTCTTTCAGTTGGACATACTGCAGTGCTTCTTCGGATGTCACGGCACAAAGGTCAACCACAACATGTCCTGCTTTGTTTTAAATGTTTTAGTAAGGCACTTGTCAAAGTTGTTCGACTAATTTTATATAATAAGATACATTTTTGTGAAAAGTCATTTGCAGATGACGAATATATGGTCATTAAATTTTGAACACAATGCTTATCATATGGGAAGGGAATCTCTCACTGTTCCGTTTGTTTTTAGTACGATATAAATTTCATAACTACATGACATTTTAAAAATAAGTTTGTTAGAATTACATTAGAAAAAATCAAGTGTAAAGTATATCAATATCACAAACTATTAAACTTATCAATGTCATCTGAAACGTATAACATGTACTAGATTTCTAAGCGTACAAAAACCATACCATTGTCTTCGTAGGCATTAATATGATGGAAGCTCATAATAGGATCTGCTTCATATTTAATATCTGGATTAATTTCCTCGCCAGTTGTCTTGTCTATAATTCGGAATCTTGTCTGAAAGATGATAAACACAATTTAATTGACTATTTAGAGACATTCTAAACCATTGATATTTATTAGATATCCAATACTGAAAATATAATATTTTCACATAGGAGTACGAGTATTGTATGCTTCTGTAGATCGTTCTGTCCAAACACCGGTTTGAACTGAACTGACCGACCTACTTTGTTAAATAGTAGTAGTGCATTAAACAGGAACAGGACTGTAACATTAATTCTTGTTTTCGTTGCCTACAATCTAGTGTTTGTTGTGTTATACCCACAGGATTACAATATTGCAGTAAACTTTATGTAAAACTAAATAAATATTTTTAATTTGAAACCATTTTTCCAATATGACTGAGGGTTGTTCGTAATATGATGCAATACGTGTCAACTGCTAGATTAAAAATAAACGTAATTATCAAATGAACAGCAGCATTTTATAGTTTTGAATGATTGGCCTACACGATAACATGCGCATTAATATTGTGGGAAAGAAAAGCAGATCTTGTTAGCTACATATCTTTCTTAGAGGTCACGCAAGATATTTAGCGAATATAATATACCCACGCAAATATTTTCTACACAATAGTACTATTCTTTCGTGTACATATTTACCTTGACTTTGGGATTCCATTCAAGAGCTTTACTCATTGGCGACCTGCGGATCTTCGTTGTCAACAGCTTCAACAGATTCATAAACATTGGCTGTTCGATGTACACATAGAAGTTCTCAGTCATTCCAAAGCTATGTAAATAGTTCACATTCACTGCCCTCGTGGCTTTTATTGCCGAGACGATCTCACCTTTCGGAAAACTGTCGGTTTTCTCTATTTTGAAAAAAGGGGTTAACAAAGGAGGAAACTTGTTTAATCGACTCGTCTGTTAAATATGAACTATAAATCTAATTTAAGGAAAAAAGTCCAAAAGATCTTTTTTATAAGTTTCACTTTATGCAAAACGAAGGCAATTGCATGACACAATGTCTTAAAAACTATCAAATCTATAACGCGGTTTATTTATTTCTTTATTCAACATTCTAAATTACTATAATTGTTCAGAGCACCTACCTACTTACTTTGATTAATATGATTAGAAAATATTCTTTCAGTCACTATTTTATTCATATTAGTAACTTAACTTATTTATACTTACAGTGTGGATCAATTTAAGTTAAATAATTCTGATTGAAAATAGACACATCTATTGGTTCAGTAAAATGTCAACAGAAATTTTAAAAAGTGCCTTACCTTTCTTTGGAGAAAACTTCATAATACATGTTTTTGGTCTTCCTTTGAAAGACAACCCAATGTTATGAACAGTGCCGTCGGCGTCGTAGTGCGGATGTGCTGTTGCGGTAGTTATTGGAACGTATTCTGGCAGCTCTACCTGATTTAAAAGACAATTAATTTTAGTATATAATTATGTAGATATACACAATGTACACAATTTCGGCATAAAGGAATAAACCGAAAATGAGACATTGAGTTATATTAACATGTAGTAGGGTGACTTTCTAGCTTTAAAAAATGGGAACCTGGACTCCCCCGTATAACAAGCTGAGTCGTATATCAAAATGTTCGTAATAGATTGTAGTTTATGAAACTGCCGGCATAAATTGGCATAAATGGTGGCGTTCCGAAAAATCCAAGATGGCGTCCAAGATGGCCGCCAAAACTGAAAAATCCAGTTTTTGTAGTACTGTTGGTCCAGATTTTTTTTAAAGATTGTGTTTTGGTTTTAAACATTGAAATGTATAAATACACACTAAATATACGAGTTTATGATGTTTTTTCACGAATTTAGGGAAATTTATGAAAAAATTGACAATTTTACCCGTAAGAGTGATCAATTTTTCGGTTTTGAGAGGTATTTTTTTAACAGCAGTTCATTTTTTTACCAATTTGATACACCTATGTTGCAAGAAATAAAACATGACTTATAGCGTATCAAAATAATTATATTACAGCAGTAAAAAGAGAACAAAATTTGAATGCACATGCATTTAAAAGTGGGTGGGGTAATTTCACATGTATTTTCGCTCTATGTATTCATTGTTTATTTGAACATTTTATTTATTTTACCTTCGATATTTTGTACTTCAAATGGATAGTTTCCAGCTTATATGTACTACTTAGCAAATTTTAATATGCAGATCATTTAGTAGAATCCAAAATGGCTTCCAAAATGGCTGCCATTTAGACTAAAATATGGTCAAATTCAAGGGTACTGGGCACTTGGAGTGTACTTTTCGTATATTGATATATTCTTTACCAGCTTATATGCACAACTGTTTTTAAGAAAACACATTCATTCATTTGACTTCATATATGACTAGTCTAATTCTTTTGACTGAAAACTACAATTTTAACAACACGGTCGGGTTTTGGAAAGCAAACACCGTTATAACCTTGTTACATAAAGAATAGCTGAGCAGTCGAAACAGTGAAAACTGTTACTTATGTCGGCTACATTTTTCATACTGTTTCATCATATAATTGTTTAAGCAACATTTTCTGATTGCTTTATAAATGTGGGAATGAATAAAAATATAGATAGGACAAATTTGATGAGTAACATTTAACAATATCACCTGTTCAAGTTTAGAAGTGGGAAAATTCAAATGAAAAACATGTAAACAATGTTTGTAAACAATGTAAAACACAGATAATTGTATACAAATAAATCATGAATGAAAGGTACACTCTAAGTAAAATTAAGTTTTCTTAGTATCTGTCTTAATGGCCAAGTGGTTAAGATCACAAAACCTCTCACTGATAGAGGGTCATGGGTCGGAACCCCGCTACCAACCATGACTCTTTATGTGAGAAAGTTGGCGGTTTCTTAGGATAGGGGTCTCATTTTGGTCCATCCAAGGAACGATGGTTAGGTAAATTGCCCGCCTGCTTATGACTGAAATACTGTTGAAAAACGGGCAGTAAACTTAAAAACCAAACCGAACTTAGTATATGATACAAACACCATTTAACCTACATGTATTTCAAAAGTCAGTAAGCATAACAAAATATTTTGAAAGTGCACTAAGAGCAAATGAATGCAAAGGTCAGTCTGCCTGCCCAATTGTATCTGACATAGGGTTATTAACCAAAGCCCTTGAAATTGTATGGGCCTGACATACTGAATTTGAAGGAGTTTTTTTTCTCACAGGAGGTATCCAGTTTATGATATCAGTTTTTGCTTGCATTGGTTATTTGTATGGTGATGCTGGCTTGAAAGACTTCATGATGGATTCTGGTGTTTGGTACTCAATCACAGGCGCTTTTTCAGTTTCAGAAGCTATGAATCTCACCTCTGAGGTTTAGCAGGAAGTTGTGCAAGAAATGGTAGAAGAAATTAAAAGTTATTTTCTCCCTATCATTGCTGAACTCAGATCTGCATGAAGATCTACCTCTAATTTGTTTAGATTTTGGGACGACTACTAACAGGAGTTCTCTTCCTCTCACACTGTACCTTGTGCCATCAAGGCATGGATTGTGGGATGTTTCTTGTTTACTGCAAATCGAACAGTGTACTCAAGATTCATGCCATACCTTGTCCTTCAAATTAATCAACTCCCCAATGAATAAGTAGATGTATTTGAGAAATATTCCATCGTAACTAAACTGACGCAGGGTTCAATTCAATGGTTTTTGGTTTGACTATATATTAGAAGTAACTGAAAACGAAGCTACAAAGTCACCTAAATGATTGGTATCACACATACTGACAGTGCGTTGGAACGCTGGTTTCTGTCTCGACCTCTGATATCAAAAGATTCTTCTTCATACTCTTGTAGTTTTGATACTGGCCTCAATGTTTGTACAACAAACATCGCACTTTTACGCCTTTTCGTAAAAAACATACATGAAGGCAGAACATAAAGTGCTTGAGATGTTTGATGAGAATGTTTAGACCCCTTTTTAGACAAAACTGCTTAACTTCGCAACTGGGGAATGTAAATTTCGCAGGTGTGTATAACTTTTAAATGAGCGACTGATTCCGTTTGAAAACAACAAACCTTCAAAAGAATTTTTGACCTACCAATGGCAAAACTGACTGAAAACAATCAAAAGTTCAAACCGTGTTGTTGATGTAAATTCAAAGGTGGTCAGTTTAAATGATGAAGAAATGTATGTGAAATTATTTGCTATTAATGCCTTCAAAGAGGTTCCTTTCGAACGTCTACTTTCCTTCGAAAATGCACCCATTCCACTAAGTTTGTGTTCAGATATATGTACGGAGAAAAATTGTAAATCATGATTTTTACTCTCTAAAGTATGTCTGACCCTGACTGTGTTGTGTATGATGCTATGGCAGTTATTTATATGTTGCAACCTTCTTATGATCAAAAACGTACGTACAGATGACTGCTGGATTCTGGAATTACGTTATAAAAAACAGTGTTCAAAGTACATAAGTACATGTTATCTTTGACTAGTATTTTACAAATGGTTTAAAACTCCAGACACGCCAGAAACGTGATAATATTGCTTCCACTGCCACTGCTGTAATATATGAAAATTAACATGTTGATACCAGACTTGGTGAGAGTCTTGGTCAGTAGTAAAAGCAAAATTGAAAATTGAAAGGATCTACTTGAGAGGGAATAAATCATTTTCGTCTTCGGTGGTATGGTTGAAAAACCCTTTATATTCGCTGTAATGCTGTTTCTTTTTAATTACGAAATATAGTTCAGTTAGGAAGAAGCTAATTGTAGAATAATTATGCAATTGGCATAATAGCCTTCTATGTGGGATCAAGAAAACCGTTGCTGTTAGTCCAGATAGAGATTGTTTGGTTATGTTGGTTCATTACTACAATAGTCTTGGTATTGACACACTCTTTCTCAAAACTGGTCGAAAATCTATACATACTGCACATGTACACGTATATACCAACTCATTATGAAAGTTGCAAATTTGCTGCCTGCCCAGCTAGAGATGATCTTACAAGGTATGTTAAATATTTCATCCATGTATGGCATACTAGTACGTAAAAAGAAAGCAGTCCAGGTACTTTTGAAATATGCAGACAAACTTTGTGAACTATCTGGCTTTGACTGTGATCCCTGTTTGTCTTCTGTGTCTAGGTCTGCTGCCACTGATCTTGGTGAGTGCCTTTATGGGTCTGGAAACTGTGATTCCCTAAATTCTTTGCATAGAAGTATTGTTCTTGAAGAGAAACGGGTTAAATCAAAAAATCTTCCTCCAACTGATGACAGTTTTATGTTGAATTTACTTCGTTGTACTTATCACTTAGTAATTTTGAGAAATTTGACAAAAACAAAACTGTCCCTGACTAACCCATTAGATTTTTGTTCTGTGGTTGACGAAGATACATTTGGCTTTATCATAAAGATAATGTCACAACCTGCCGCAGTACTAGAACTTTAAAGTAACCTGGTTCGTCTTTGCTGTGCTGTGATGAATGCATCTGCACAAGAAATCAACAACCTTGTACACAAGTCTGTGTGTGTAAAGGCTGTATGAAAACACAGGTACTAGTTAAAAAGTGTTTACGATGTTAGCTTTTACTGGAATCGAAGACTGCTAGACTTATGTCTTACATTTTCTTGCAGTTTTCCGTTTGCATTTTAATATAATTTACTGAATTAAATGAATATGTTTTTACTGTACAAAAGAACAGATCATAATGCCGCTGTTGCAGATTTTAAGTCTCTGAATGAGTTTTGCTGTAACTAACAGTTAGCTGAAATTTTCAATACATTGCTACCTTGGGTTATTTGTTACATACTATTTGATTATGTGATGAGTTCTACATGTTGATAATGTGATGCATTATGTTAATGAGCCTTTGTGTCTGTAACGAATAAGCAACCAACGAAGTTATACACATACCGTTTACTATGGAAGTGGAAAACACGTGTAATATCAGGTAACTCATGTATTTGAGTTTTATCTCAGACTAAGGTCACTACTTTAAGATAATAACTGTTTTAGTCTCAAAGCTTTTCTGTGCATTTTGTTGAAGAGGATAATGCAGTTGGAGAAAATGCGTGTGAAATTACCCAACCCACTTTTAAATGCTTATGCAACTATTTTTTTTTATTTTTCTTTCTGCTGTTATATAACTACTTTGAGTAGCTATGAGCCAAATTTTATTTCTTTGTCACATAAATGTATCAAATTGGTAAAAAAAATGAACTGCTGTTACAAAAAATATCATTCCAACACCGAAAATTGTCCACTTTAAAGGGTAAAATTGTCAATTTTTTCATAAATTTCTCTGAACAGGTGATATTGCTAAATGTTACTCATCAAATTTGGCTTATCTACATTTTTATTCATTTCCACATTTTATAAAGCAATCGAAAAATGTTGCTAAAACATATGATGAAACAGTATGAAAAATGTAGCTGAAATAAGTAACAGTTTTCACTGTTTCGACTGCTCAGCTATTCTTTATGTAACAAGGTTATAACGGTGTTTGCTTTCCAAAACCCAACCGTGTTGTTAAAAACTGTAGTTTTCAGTTAAAAGAATTAGTCATATATGAAGTCAAATGAATGAATGTGTCTTCTTAAAAACAGTTGTGCATATAAGCTGGTAAAGAATATATCAATATAAGAAAAGTACACTCCAAGTGCCCAGTACCCTTGAATTTGACCATATTTTAGTCTAAATGGCAGCCATTTTGGAAGCCATTTTGGATTCTACTAAATGATCTGCATATTAAAATTTGCTAAGTAGTACATATAAGCTGGAAACTATCCATTTGAAGTACAAAATATCGAAGGTAAAATAAATAAAATGTTCAAATAAACAATGAATACATAGAGCGAAAATACATGTGAAATTACCCCACCCACTTTTAAATGCATGTGCATTCAAATTTTGTTCTCTTTTTACTGCTGTAATATAATTATTTTGATACGCTATAAGTCATATTTTATTTCTTGCAACATAGGTGTATCAAATTGGTAAAAAAATGAACTGCTGTTAAAAAAATACCTCTCAAAACCGAAAAATTGATCACTCTTACGGGTAAAATTGTCAATTTTTTCATAAATTTCCCTAAATTCGTGAAAAAAACATCATAAAATCGTATATTTAGTGTGTATTTATACATTTCAATGTTTAAAACCAAAACACAATCTTTTAAAAAAAATCTGGACCAACAGTACTACAAAAATTGGATTTTTCAGTTTTGGCGGCCATCTTGGACGCCATCTTGGATTTTTCGGAACGCCACCATTTATGCCAATTTATGCCGGCAGTTTCATAAACTACAATCTATTACGAACATTTTGATATATGACTCAGCTTGTTATAAGGGGGGGGGGGGGGTCCAGGTTACTTAAAAAATAGAGCCCTTTTTGACTGATTGTCACCCTACTAATGGCTGCTGGTTCTATATTTAATCATATTATCCGCTTGCGCTGATTCTGGTAAATCCAATGCACAAAATAGGTGTAAGAAATCTTTGACAATCGTTAGATTTATAATGATTTTTTATTTGAAACGGATATGATATCTTAAGTGACATATGTTTCCTTTTGAATTACATGTACACAATTGTTGTGAAAGTAAATATATGTAACAATCAATGATTTCTTGTGGCAAGATTTGTTTGTTTTAAACCAAGAGTGGAAAATGAATGTCTTAATCGATATAATAAAGTGGCATCTATTTTAGCAAGATCACGTACACAGCTATAATTAATCTTGCAAATTTGTTAACAACATTACGATATACATACCCGTTCTAATGTTTCTAATGTTTTCGGGTCTATCCTGTTTATGAAGTTTGTTTCTGTAGCAGCATATAGCTCATCCCCGAGTGTGAAGAAGTTAACATTCGTATTATCATTTGTTTCATCCATCGTAAAATTATCTTTAAACCTGTGGTGTGGAAATAAAAAAATATGTAACTACACTGTACATGTAAATTAACTTTTTATTTCATGTAAATCCAATTGGTCTTCATATTTGAACGATCCTCGTATATGCTATATGTACACTTTTAATGCATCTATTTGTGGGTTTTGTAAATTTTACATTTCATTATCATATGTACACGACATTATCGCTTAAAAATGAATGCTGTGTCTTATTTTTTTTATGATATTTGTGTTAAGGTTTACACATACATGTTCTTCCGATCATTCAACTTGAGTTTCTTAATCGTGATTTTTTCAATGACATGATTTAAACAGAGGGTATTAACTCATCTATCCTTAAATTGATCCATGACCTTTTGCCACATTTTTGCTGAAACAACTTGGGCTTGACAACTTGTATTCGAAACATAACAATGATTAAAGCACTGTTGATTAACAGTACTCCGATACCAGCATACCTCTGGAAAGCGCTTTTGGTTGGATCTGGATCAGGCATGGTCCCAAATCCGTACACGACAATTCTTTGCGCCGCTACGTTCTTTTTGTAAGTGTCACTCATTAAGAACCGGTTCTGGTACGTCACTCTCTTGTTTTCTGTTTAATGAAAAAAGCATAATTAGAAATTCGTTGTAAAAAGCAGCCCATATTAAAGATATCCCCTTACAGTGTAAAGTAAGCTCTAACACGCCTATGACATAATTAAATGAGAAAACTGAGCCATTGTCAAATTCAAACCCCTCCTAGCCGAAACGGTAATAGGAAGCATTCAAAATGATACGTTTAAAAACCTGTACATCACGCATTCTTGCATATTTAACTTGACCTAAATATCTTTAGCACTTATACGAAACATAAGTAAGATAGACACACCGATATGAAACTTGGAAAGCATCGCTAAAGGATCAAACATGTGTTGATATTTGCTTTCTCCAATCTCGTACAAGCCAGGGCCATTCTTGTAAAAACTGCCACACAGCCACTCTGGAATTTCACCTAAACACAAATACATAAATAGTTTAGAAAATTCTGGTTTCTTTCAACAAAATTCTAAAACAATTCTGATATTATTTCTTTCTATTACACTGGATATAACTTTCGGTGTCTTTGTATTTTGGAACATGAATATGAGATCCAGTAATTCCATATATCATACTTTAGGGTAGCAACTTTTGTCATATATGTCATGTACATTTCAATGATTTACATTTTACTTGCTATACCACAAGCTTCATACAGGATACTGATGTTTATGGTTCACGTGCAATACTCATCACATGTTTTATGTCAAGCATTGATGTAACAGGGTCATTTATATACACTTTAGATGTCATATTATTTATGAACATTATAGCTATGCCATAACTTTCATATACAATATTCATTTGTAATGCTATATGGCTTATGGATGTTTGTCTGAAAGGCCATTCTATAGTAATAATGCTAAAATATATATGGCTTTTGAATGTATGTCTGATTAACCATAAGCTCTGTATTAATGCTACATTGCTATCGAATGTATGTCTGAAAATTCTAAAATAATGATACATGGTTAAAAACTGTATGTCTATCGGATCTAACTCTGTTTTATTGCAACCCATCCTCGTATCTCAGACATGAAATTGTATAATGAATGCTCTGGAGGACTAGAATGATTGCAACGTAGCTAATGGATATATGCACAGTAGTAATATAATACCAGGTTATTGTCGTTCGATTAATGTGAAGAGTATTTCTGCTTCAATTTACACTTTTACACAACCATTATCAGCGTGCTGTACTTGTAACGGCGTCAACAAACAAAGGCAACTTCATATAGTTTACATGTTAATCGTTATAGCAATTAATTGAACGTTTAGTTATATACCAGTTACTTTGCCTTCAACAGGCTCCACATGTTCCTCCTTTATTGTCTGGAATAATCTGTGCATCTCCTACAAAGCAAATGATAAAACACCCAGTTTAAACTAAGGAACACTTGACTGCATTTTATGTAACATTAGAGCTTATAATATACTTTTTGAAAATAAAGTAAGAGTTACTTAATGTTTCATTTAATGTGCTTACCTTCTTGAAATAAACAAATTATTATTATTATTATTATCCTCAAGATGAATTTGGAAAGTTTGTTATTGAGTAAAATTATACCGGTTTCAGAATAATACTATTATCTAATTGCACGTTAACAATAAAATGCTGAAATACAAAAAAAAATATAATATACGCGTATACCTACTGATACAATCAAAGTGTGAATGAGTTAAGACATGGGAGTTTGCAATTAACCCCATTCGTAAGTTGTTTTCCTCCACCGCACGTTATTGAGAAATATCGTACCACATACCCCGAGGAAACAGACAATGCTTACAAAACACGAAGAAACATTTCAAAGCGATATAACCGCAAAACATATGACATGGAAACGATGCATACATTCGTATGACTTATTCTGTAATTTGATAAACTTAAATATAACACATTATGATTCGTGTTTACAGATCCTTGAGAAATACTTTTCACTACGAGTCATAACATTTTCAATCATTCATCAATTTCAGGCTCGCAAAATGTAATTAACAAACCACCAGAATAGGCCAACACAAAAGTACTAAGAAATACTAAAAATTAAAAATCATTATATAATGATATTAACCTGAGCTTTACATGTTTCGTGTGTGGAAACTCGGACAGCATCAGTAATATACATTTTTACGACATACAACTCATATAATGATATAATGCATTACAGAACATTAGAGCATTACTTAACTATACATACTGTCGAAGTTGAAGCATATGGCTGGGCAGAATTAGATCCATCAGAGATTTCATTTGAAAAATCGATATCGGACTTTTGCTATCGTTCACCGAAGCTGACACTGAATTCGTATGCATCCGGAAATAAACGGAAATCCTCGGATAATCCCGCAAGTGCACATTATTTCAGCCTGGGGCTATTTGGTATTTTGTAAAAGAATTGCAGTAGAATTGCTGAAGTTAGCGCAAAATGTCTTAATTTTCCATCCATAAAAGGAAACAACAAAATATTTTTTGAAAAGAAATTTCATTTTCTCCCATAGATAGAAACCGCATTTACTGACATAAAAAGTAAAACTACATGTTTCATTTCTTGTTGGTTAAAATGTACTGGTTAAAAAGTAAAACTACATGTTTCATTTTTTGTTGGTTAAAATGTACTGGTTATTTAGAATAAAGATAAAAAAGGTATTTGCTATTAAAACCATAACTATTAAAGCAAAATTTCTTAATCATCGATTTTTATAATGTGTAGTTTAATCATTAATCTGTAGGTCTTCAACTATAATTTGCTTGATTTGTAAATATGTATATGACCATTTATTCTTCATAAAAGTTTCAAGATGTAAAATATCAAAACTAAATACATTAGCATAACTTATGACATAAACCGAGGTTATCGGTGCTGTACACCGGGTATATGAAAGAACAAGAAGGTGTCTCTGGACGGGACGCGTTTGCATCTTGTTTTATCCCCCGAAACTGAAAAAACTAACTTCATCTTGGGACGTTGCTCGTACGTGTATATTTTATCCGGAACTAACGATAAAACTCTTCATCTTGCGTTCATGTCGATATCATGTTCCATTTATATGACATATCTTTTAATTTGTCCCAGTTTATTTTAAAGTCTGCATGGAAGTTTATTTTACTGACATGTTATCTTTCATCCTCAAAAACTACATACATCTAGACACGTTATGGTGCTAGAATTTTACTACTTTATCCTCCTCAGGCGAAGGTTTGTAACCCTCCCCCCACCCATCCAGCCACCCAGCCACCCCCCTCCCCCCCCCACACAAACACATAAAAACACTATCGTTTCAGTAGAGTTTTCAAAGGTGTAGTTGCTCATCTTTCGTTTTTTTGACATCTAAGCGACCAAAAATGAAGTTAAAGCAATCATGGATTGAACCCATGGAAAATATATGGTGTATTCCTTTCCCAACTTTATATGTGTAGCCAACGAAATACAGTTTAGTATCACATCAAAGTCCTTTCAGCAGTTCACCAACGAAATCATGCATATAATGCTATACTTTTATAGCGTTACGCACTACCAAATACTTATAAATATCAAGTCAAGTACAACGAACAAGATACATGTATTTCTTTTTTAGATAAATGATGATTTTAGCAATATATATATATGACTTTTGATAACTTTCTTTCAGCGGGCTTAGATTCATGAATAGTTGGCTATGTGAAATAATAACGTAGATGTCTGTGTATGAGACCGTTCTATTGAGGACATTTAGATTAGTTTTTAAAACATATTTTAGCTCGATTGTGAAGAAAGCTTGTAGCTTTTCGAGTCACTCTCGAGTCCGCCTCCTGGAAAAAAAGCAGTACTGGTGGCATATGAGGAGGTATGGTCGTGACCCCAGTGGGATATTTAAGGATAAAATAATATTTTACAGCGCCGACGAAATGTGTAAGCTACGCCTCTGTTACATTTTGTTATGTAAAAACTGCTGATTTAACTCAGATTGTATGATTGAATATAAATGCAAAATCATTGTAAAGACATTTGCAAAATCGTAATTATCTCGTCTTTTAATAGCTTGTTGAATGTATACATATAAATAAATGTAAATTGCTACTCACTTGTGTGTAAGTTCGAATATTTTCCTTCAATTGAGTGTGTTTAAAACAAAATTAAGAATTCTAAATTGGTTTCATACTCAAGTTTTTTATTCAATGCTGAACCACTATTAATGCAACACGGCTAAGTATGGTGCCTGATTTCTGCCATGTCGTGTATAAGCTGAATCACTTTCAATGCAGCACGGTTAATTATGGTGTCTGATTTCTGCCATGTCGCGTATTCGCGTGACGGGGCGAAAATAACAGATTTGTCACGTTTTCGCCTTGCCGTTTGGCAGTTCGAAATAGCGAAAACAAGACAAATGAAGGGCGCCAAGTGCTACTTCCGTTACTCGCCAACCAAGTTTTGCATTTTCGCCCCGTTACATTGCAGTCGATGCCAAATAGCGACAAATCACTAGTTTGTCGCATTCGCATGTTTGCCTCGCCAGACAAAAACCCTATAGTTTATCGCATTTTCGTGTTTCCCCTTGTAACTCCGGCACCTGTAAACACGACAAATTGAGCATTTTCGCCATGACATGAGCAGCGTGTCGTTTTGTCGCGTTTCGTATTTTGCCCCACCAACACGCCAAGCGGCATGAAAATTTTTCGCCTTTTCGGATTTTCACCTGGCGTAAGCGAAAACATTTATCATAATAACAGTTTTCACTTATCGTGATCCGGTAGGCATGCACGAAAGAATTTCAAGAAGGCGAACACCCGATCACCTATAAATGTTTTTGCAAGGCCAAAACCTGAACAGGCGAAAAATGCTCATGTTTAGCAATGCGACAAACTACTGGTTTTCCTCCAGTTTTCGCATCAAAAATACATACACGTTACAAACTATCGCGTTGGTGGGTTGACGACATGGCAAAAATCAGCCACCATAGTTTATTAAATCTATAAACGAACTTTACGACTAGTAGATTATATGATAAGTTTTATGAGCATTTTTTCTGATATTTTTTACTGCAAGAGATTAATGAGTGCTTGCGGCGTATGGTGAACTTGCATTTAAACTTCTACTTAACACTCAAATACATTGATAGCGATGTTATCAGCAATATTTATAACCTGAAAAAAAATCTTAATAACACATGTTACAAAACTTTTTTACTGACAAAACGGCAATAATGAAATATTCTGAGAGGTTAATTCGTGCAACATGCATTTAGGCAATGGCACAAAACCGATGGGCTTAGCACTCATTTATACAAATGTTCATTAGATATACTGAATAGTAACATGTCCGTTTTCAGTCTTTATTGAATTGACTTACTAATATATATACATGTATCTCTCCTATATAAAAAGATCAAGTGATATCAACTTTGAAGCATTAATTTATCAATATAGAATCTACTATATCAACACTCTATGTATAAGTTAGAGTCAGGAATATGTTTTTACACTTGTCAGACTGAAATAACATTTTCCTAAACTAGTTTAATACAAGCTTACATAAAATGACAACTTATGACAGATCCTATATGTATTGGGTAAAAGTAAACTAGGGGTTTTCGGTGCGGGGGGGGGCAACTAAAAATTTTCTTGGAAGTGGCCAAAAGATGTATATTTAAATTTTCGAGTTGTCGTTGTTTGCGAAAAAAACGTTATAAAATCAATGTTTTCTAATTTTCAAAGGGTTATATTTGTTTGTACTTTTTGATAGAGTAATTGGTTCATATCCATGAAACACATTTCAATGTCAAATTTAGCTATACATGGAACACATAACTGTGTAAAGTATAAACAAACATGAATAAATTTGTTAATTTAAATGGGTGTAAAATTAGAAATTAGTTTAAACTGTCTCGGTGCACAATGATTACTCGTGTGAAACATCCGGATTCGTAATAATCCGGGAATTTACGGTATCGTTCGGAAATACACTAACCAACTCATTATAAACTACCGCATATAAAGACGAAACTACAGCATATAAAGACGAAACTACCGCATATAAAGACGAAACTACAGCATATAAAGACGAAACTACCGCATATAAAGACGAAACTACCGCATATAAAAAAAAACTACCGCATATAATGACGAAACTACAGCATATAAAGACGAAACTACAGCATGTGAAAACGAAACTACCGCATATAAAGACGAAACTACCGCATATAATGACGAAACTACCGCATATAAAGACGAAACTACCGCATATAATGATGAAACTACCGCATATAAAGACGAAACTACAGCATGTAAAAACGAAACTACCGCATATAAAGACGAAACTACCGCATATAAAGAAATAACTATCGCATATAATGACCAAACTACCGCATATAATGACGAAACTACCGCATATAAAGAAATAACCACCGCATATAATGCTGGAAGCACAGCATATAAGGAAATCGAAATATGTACGTATGTATGAAATATGTACCGCATATAAGCAAACAAGTCATGATAAGACGGTCATGGCGTTCCATAGTTTAACCTCATTTTACTTTTTGCATAGCTACCGGCATGTATTTGGCACGGACCTATGTGGTATATAGTGGGCGGAGCTAAAGTGCTAACTATTAATAAATTAAGTGATTTCAGTAGGTAGTTTTAATAAAGAAGAAAGACGTTATTTTAAAATCTGAGCGATTCGATTGGTAGGCAAATGGGGTCAAACACTAAAGCTCAATATCTGTACCCAAGGCATGACTTATTTCTTTAGTATTCATCGTTGTGTTCCAATAAGAAAAAGTAAATACAAGATATAACGTTGTGATCTATAAAGACTGTAATTAATGTAAACCCTATCGCAGGATATACAACAACAGAAAAGGATATTCTGTATTCTGCTGCAAAATTATTCAAACACAGAAAAAATACCCTTAGAAATAAGCTTTATACTAAATCAAATCACTTACTTTTTTACATCAGTTTGCATCCAAAATGGTAGTTTGGTGAATTTGAGATAGTGACACGCGCATAAAAATTATGTCACTAATTGTTGAACTATATAATCAATGTAGCACAGCATGATATACCAAAAGGTGTGTTACAGTTACATTGAATGTTTAAAAGTACACGAGATAACAACCAGTAAAGCAGTTCGTACATGCTCAACTGAGGTAAACACGTTTGTTTAAACCAATTTTCATTTACATTTGTATATTAAAACTGTAAAACATACGAGTAATTAAACAGGTTTTAATATTTTTGGTTATTAAAGCAAAAATCTAGCTGACAGAAAATCTAGTAAATGTTTCTATTAAGTTTACAGTTACGGTAACGCTGTCATCTCTAAGGATAAAATATATAAAAAGATGAGTGAAATACAAGGTCTGTGAAGTTGGCTGTTGGTATGAGTATAAAAAGAGGAAAACCGGAAGCAGGGATTTTGTCTTGGGGTCAATCGAACCTAAACTTAGTGTTTGAAAACTAAATGGATGTATACGGGTATAGTTATTTTGAAATAATCGCTGGATGATAGATCGTGGATGAAATGAGGAGAGAAAAATGTGAATATAAATAATAATTAAAATAAAAGTATTTAGTATTTGAAAATACTGACAATGTTGGTCTGTGACTACTAAAAGTGCCCCGAAGCTGGGGTAGTGTCATTCAGTTCAAATTAATGGTATAAAGTATTGGATAACATGTAAAAAATTGCTATTTAATAATGTGGGACTAAGATGATTCTGCAAAATAAAATGCATTTCAGCAGTCGAGGAGAGTTTGGGTAGTCGCACTGGCCGAAAAACCCGTGATGTAAGTCTATGGATTCCGAAATGTATTTAGCATACTTATACCTTTAATTACATTTAAGTTTGTGATCTTGTAGGTAAAAATGTTAATTGGCGAATATGAAGCCAGCTTGCAGTTGGCAATTATAAAGTTTATTCTAGAATATACAGCTTGTAGTTGAATATTCATATCTTTATTCGGGTCAATGGATCCGATCCGATATGCAAGATCAATATTTTAGTATGTAGTCGGGCAATGCAGATCAATTGATATTCTTTTTATGTCGGAAGTATCGTTGCAACACAAACGAAAAAGTGATTAATTTTAAGACAATTTGTAATGCAAATTAAGAACAAATACATTGCGCTTTAAAAAGAAGTTATGTTATTCATTTTCTATTTTGCATTTTATTAGTTTGTGAGTTTGCTAGCTCTATGAACTATTATGCTAGCTTTGAAACGTGCTTGTTACTTGATAAGCCCATAAACAAAGAGGACGCTCCGTGGGCAGTATGCAGATATGTGCGTACATAATCCACAATCAATTAGTCTGTCAAAGTACCTTTAAAGGAAAGAAAGCCCACTTTATAGGATTGGTTCGGTAGAAACTGCAGATTCGCGTTCCCCAGCCTTTCCTTATTTCGGAGTCAATTTGGCATTGCGTCCCTTTAACCGTTAGAGGGGACCTTGACCACACAAGTCGGTCGCTCTGTCCATGAATTGACTGTGTCTTATTTGTTCAGGGCTAATATATAACCCATCGACTAATTACAAAACAAATGCTGAAACATGCTAGCCGTACTGGAGTTGATTATGCCACATGTATGTGTAAGGCCGTACACGTTTACATGTTTGCAATTTGTGGATCACTGTGCTACATACCTCTTGAATCTGTGTCTATGTACGCACGACAGTTCTTGGCGAACTGTAACCTATGTACATGTATATGTAGTTATACTTTCGGCAGAGCTTTCAGCAGCTGCTCAGGTAACATGTATGTGAAGAATCTACGTCAGTAGTACACGGCTATTCCGCGTTCCAAGTAAGCTGGAAATACGATAGTCACGCCGTCCGTTTGTTTGTCCGTCGGCTTGTACGTAATGCAGTGTCATAGTATAAATCAATTAACATTGGAGAGCATACATGCTTAGATTAAACGCCATTCCGTGTTCAGATAGGGCTAATATAGGTTGGTCACGCCGTCCGTTTATTCTTCCGTCTGCTTGCCCGTAATGAAATGTCAGAGCTGAAAACAATATAAACATTTCTAAAGCATACATGCTAAGATCAATCGCCAGTAGCTTACTGATATGCGGACTAAACATACGATGATCACGCCGTCCGTGCTTGTCTGTGCATAAATTGATACACGTTTATAAATTATTCATGCTAAGATTAAATGCCAGTGGTTCTCTGCTATTCTGCGTTTCAA